>PVLD010004873.1:0-119513 GCA_004027595.1 Dinomys branickii | reverse complement strand
GCAGCAAAATTGACAGGCATATGTGAATGTAAAAGTAGAGAATTGTGAAGGAAGAGGTGATTGTTGGTGGTTCCTGGCACACACAGAGCTACTTCTGCCCTGTATATTGCTCCTTTAGCGGGATCTTGATAAAGCAGAGTACTATGTAGTGACAGTGGAGAGAAGTGAAGAAGAGAAGAACTCAACCAGTTGGCAAAGTCCCACAGGTGCACTAGAATGGATGAGTGGTATCCCAGGGTGGCAGATTTTGATTAGATGAAAGCGAGATGTTTGAAGCAGTTAGAGCTGTCAGAGCAGTTGTCTGATTCTGGTTCGGCTGCTTAGAATGAGAGAACAGCAAAGGAACCTTCATTTCTCTACCCAAAGGCACTCAAATGTGGTTACTGTGTCAGCATCACCCACAACTGTCTTGTTTGCATCAGTACAAGCACATTACTGGACTTTGGTTGTTACAGGTTGCTATGTCCCCAAACCTGGAGCAGTGTCTGGCATGTGGTAGGTGGCCAGTGACTATTGGATTAGGAGGGGAAAGATGAGTGAGGGGAGGCTAAGGCAGTAAGGAGGAGACCCAATCACTATTGGAAAGGCCAGTCTGAGGACTGGATTCAAGACTCTAACAAAAATATATTTCCGTCTTGAATGATACCACACCTGAGACCCCAATGCATAAGACAGATGAATACAGCATTTTAATAGTGTACATTTAATCATAAGTCCCCATGCAAAACATTTATTTTATTTATGATAAAAAGAGTCACTGAGAACTATAAGATTGTTTTCATAAACATGATAAAACTTCTAAAATCAAGGCTACTAGAAGACTTAGAATGTAATTTATTCCTTTATTTTCTTCTGCTTGCAGAGCACTGGGAAAACTCTGATTCATGCAGAGAAGTCGCTGCAAATGATACGAGTCTCCAATAGCTCATCTGGCAATCTCAGGGTAATTCTTCAATTAAACTAAGGCAGGAGCTCCAAAAGGGAGTAGTTGGGAAATTGAGCTTAGAAGCTGAATCTCTTCCAGTTTGTAACAGCAGGTCGTGCCTCTTATTGTGCATTCAAAAGTCGGACGAGAAGGGGTGAGGCATACAGTAAGTACCCACGCTGTTTTGATGTGTGACATTCTTATGACTCTCATGAGTTACACATCTGGTTATAATTGTGCAACCAATCATTAGGCCATGATGGAGTCGAGCATCTTCTCCTTCCCTAACTCTTAATTGAACATGAGGCTATGTCTCTTCCCTGTGAAACTGCATAATTTTATAGACGCAGAGATGCTCAGACATGAATTTATCTTTTAAAATATCCTTGCAAAAATGCAGACTGCTTAGCCAGTGACTCATTTGTGGTGAGTTCTATATATGCTTGTAGCTACTGCGAGACAGTTTCTGAGGGCTGCATGGAACTGTGGTAATACAAGTGAATATGCTAGTGGTTAAAATATGGTATATAACACATTTGAGTTGCATGCTGTTCTTTTGAATGACCTTAACATGAAATTTGAATTAAAAATTCAGGCAGGATGTGTGTAGCACCTTGACTTAAATATTCCTGGCTAAGGCCTAATTTAAGGGTTCCTCATGAACTTGAGACTCTCCAAGCCTCAAAGGGATGTCATCATAAGCTTCAAGATGCTTGGAAATGACCACAAAAACCCTGCCATAGCAAGTGTGGGGAGGAAGATGTGCTTCAGTATGGGCTTTCACATGAGATCGGCTGTTAGAGGCCTCCAAGTAAAAGGTCAGGATCCTCAAGTTTTGCCCCAACACTACTGGAATAGCATGGCAAAGGTACTGCTGAAGTACCAGGGAAGGAAGATGGGCATACCAATACAGAGCTGACAGCCATCAGGATATGGGAATTAACCAGTTCCCAAACTTTGCTTTCATTTCTGTGAGCCACCAAAAGAAGAGAGAAACTCCCTCACCCAATGTAAGGAATGATCCAGTTGCCCAGTAATGTCATCCTGTCATTTAACTTATTCATGAATCTAAATATCAGATTATAATTACTACCAAAGTTTATTGGCTACTTCCTCTATGCTCAACACTGTCATAAATTATTTTGTTCTTTCCAGCAATCCCAGAATTCCCATGTGGAGTCTCATTATTTCCAGATGGAAAAACCAAAGCATAGGGGTGTTGGATAACTTGGCTAAACCCATGCAGTTAATCTGCAGCAGGAGCATGATTCAGACACACACAACCTGGCTCAAGAGTCCAAACTTTGAACCTAAGGTAAGTTCAACAGCTAAAGTAATGAGTTATAGAACACCTGGAGTTTTAGAAAAAAAAAAATCCAGAGCTACAGAAATGCTCTAAAACCTGGTAACATTCTGCGAAAGTCAAGTAAGTGCCATGTTATTTATACTCAATTCTATTCGAATGTTGCCCAATTACATTCACTGGTGTTCAGCTTTTCTCTTAATCTATAGTGAGATTATTCCGCTTCTGCAAATTAACCTCCATTATCAGTTATGCTAAAAGAAAAGCAGATTAGCCCCCCATCATTTTCCTTTACAGCCAACGTCACCAGCATGTTTTTCCGTTGTTGAGGGGAGAATGTACCTGTGAAGACAGCACTGAACTTCACGATATGCAGTGGGTAGCATGTGGAGAGCCCTGAGTGATGAGGTAATATGCAACAGTGGGAAGAACATACATTTAGAAGGTAGAAATGGCTCTGCTGGTAAATAGCCGCATGAGCTCAGACTGCTTAACTTCTTTTCTGGCCTTAGAAATGATGTCAATGTTGACTCCAAAGCCTGCTGGGAAGGCAGGGTGACCATATTTTAAATACCTGCTACACAGGGCCTCTTACATGCTGCAACTCTACCTCTTCATCCTCTTTTTTTTTTTTTTTTTTTTTGGCAGTACCGGGAATCGAACTTGGGACCTTGTGCTTGCCAGGCAGGTGTTTATTCCAATAAACTACATCCCTAGGCCTGTCATTCTCATCTTTTTCATCAGACTTATATGTACAATTTAAGTGCCCTCCTATATCTGGTGTATAGAAATAAGTGAATATTCTGTCAAATGTTGAAACAAAAATTTGAAAATCCCAATGAAGTGCTTATAAATATTGGAATAATGATGGTAATAATCTTGGAATGAGGTCGCAGTGTTTCAGCTCCCTCGTCCCCCGCCTCCAGCCTTGCTGAAGCTCGTATCAGTATTTGGCTACAGTGGGCTTTTTTCTTCCTCATGAACTTCCTTTCATGACTTTTGAACTGGGAAAACTCTAGAAAATCCACAGTAGTATCAACCTTTCCTATTGCTTCCTGCATGCCAGACATCTTCTCTGGATCTCTGAGAACCAGAAATATCCAATGGGAGGAGATGCTAGATGTAAACAAAATGACCAAGTAGAAAGTTAAAAGAGCACAAAATATTCCCACATCAGGGACCAAGGGGCACAGGCACTTTAAGCAAGTTCTAGTTTCTGGAGTCTTTTCCTGGGCCACACAGGGAGCAAGTTTTGAGCGCCTGCTCCTCGCAGATGGGATCCATGAGAGATGACTCACGCATGCCGTCAGACCACTCCCTAGTGCCCGAGCTTGGTGAGAACACAAGCCCAAATCTAATAATGGCCTATGTCTCTGTCTTGGTTACTTTTCTCTTGTTGCTGAGACAAAATACCCAGTGCCCAAAATGAAGGAAGGAAAGGTTTATTTAGCTTACAGTTTGCGGAGGTTTCAGTCCATAGTTGGCTGGTTCCACTGGGGCAGAGTGGCACATAGCAAAGGGCAACTATTTAGGGCAGCAGAGCACAGCAAAAACAACCAGAGCAAAAGGGAGGAATGGCTGCAAGCAGCCTCCTTTTCTCCCCTACATTGTAAACAGCCTGCCCCCACCCAGGGGGTGTGTACCTCTCACAAAACCTCCATTCCCTCCACTTCCACAGGCTCAGGATGTATACAAAGTAAGCACCCTGGCTTCCTGCTGAATCACTCAGCTAACCCTCTAGACTCCCCAAGTTGACACAATGTATCAACCATAACAGTCTCCTTGCTTCATCTGCCTCGTCTGCCAGGGACTGACATGATAAGCCACTGACACTTCTCAAGGTGTCTCTGTTTCAGTGGATTCACAAATACCTTTGATTACCAAGCCCTCAGTGGTTGGCTTTCATCTTTTGAATCTCATGCGCAGAGAGTAGGGCAAGTGAGGATGAATGAGCTCATTCTAAATTCAGCAGGTGAATTAAAGATGTGTATGAGGCACCCCACCATAATGAGTATTTTCTAGCCAGTTTAACTGACTTTTCCAATTTGACTGCTTTCAAAGTGGGATGTTTGCTGTGAAGCACACATGTGCACACACCCACCTACAACAACGTGATTTCTTTCACAGCCTGCACCTGTGAGCAGCTGGGATTCCTGGTGGAGACCTTCATAGTCTACAGCTCTTCTCCTGGTGCCAGATCCTCCAAGACAGGGACCAGGAGTCCAAGAAAGTACAGTTCCTTAAATCTAGCAGTGTCATTGCCTCCCATCCCAGGAAATTTGTCTTAGCCCCCCTCAGCCTATCAATATTCCCCAGCTCTCAGAAAGTTCTTGTTTCCCATATAGGGCCTTCCCAGATGGTGGAGGGGAGAGTCCCTAATACTAACCAGGCACCTAGAGGACTTGAAGGTAGCTCTAAGGACCACTTTGCATCCTATCTGGGATCAGAAACACCTGGGAGGCATCTGCTAGAGCAGGAAAAGGAGCCTCAAAGGAGAAAGGACACATTATCTTCAGGCTCTGAATTGTCATGCATTGAGGTAAAGATCCAGTGACTTCCTACACCCGTCTTCTTTTCTTTTTAAAAATATTTCTTGCAACTGCTACCATGTTTCTACTTTTTATTTTGCAGTGCTAGAGGTTGAACCCAGGGCCTAAAACATGCTAGGCAAGTAGTCTACCACTCAGTCATAGCCTACAAGGCAAAGGCCCTGAGCCTTAGTTTTCTTATCTGTCAGGTGAGGAGAAGACCCTTGCCTTACGCCTCTGGCCCAGCTCTAGTAAGAGTAAGCCCAGGGGCCACAAACCTTGTGGACAGGTCACTTTATGAGCACTTTCCCTCATCTGGCTTGATGCTATTTCTCGCCCTGTTGCTGAATCCTTGACCTCTGGGCCCCATCCTGTCTTCCTGCTCATGGATGCTCACACATAAACCTTAGATTATACACTGGTCCTACTCTGTGGACAGTTGCTCTCCCTCTCTGCTCTAGACAGCATCTAGGACACAACTGTGTACTCAGCTTGCAAGGGTAAGTTTGGTAAAGTCTGCTCACCCTGCTAATCCACCATCCAACAGTCCTTGAGCATCTCCAGGACTGGAGAGGAGAATGAGGTGTCCCTACTTTTCAGCATGGGGCAGAGGAGCAGATGGCAAGGCTGTGGGATGTGTTGGCACAGCGGAAAGCAGGGCTTGGAACCCAAGTAAAGGAGCATGGGAAGGCACTGAGAAGGGAGGAGGAGGAGGAGCTAGTACTACTGGGAAGGGGAATGACAGGGGGAACGTACAGAAGAGTTTCCAGGAAGGATCTATAACTGCAGACATATGGGGGTAAACGGAGAATGCTCATTCCAGGAAATTTATGAGGTGTGTGCATTGGCCCACTTGATAAAGAAAAGCCATGAACTCAGAGCAATTTACCTGGGGCCTCCTGGACAGTATACCTCGGAAGGCAGGTTGGTACCTACGTCTACTGACATTGGAGCTGTGGTTCTTTCCATTTCGCACTTTGCCTTTCCAAATGGATGATGGGCAACCCTACTAGAAGAGCAGCTGCTGGAGGAAGGTTTAAGTCCTGGCGGCCTTTGCCAGAAAATCCATTCAACTGGAGATAAGATGAGTGAACAGGACACGGAAGCCTTTTCTACAGAGGACAGGCATGAGTTATTGCTAGAAGATCAGTGAGCTACCGGAAGTAGCAGTGCTTATATTCCATTCTCTCCAGTAATAATCCTGCCAACTAAGGGATAAGCAGACTGGGTTCCTGGTGGGGTGAGGGGGGGGTCCTCGTTTCCCCCTTACGTGCTCAGTTCTTAAGTCATATGGCCTATTTCCTCTCTTCTCCTGGAAGCAAATCCACTTCCGGAGAAAGGCAGTGCATCCTCCCCTGGTCTCATGTGAGTGAATGTGTTATAACCGGAAAGTTAAACTGAGGTGTGGGTCCCCTCCTTGCTTCCAAGTGGGTCATACTTTAGAGACTCTAATGCTCTTAGGGACCTCCCTCTGATCTTTTTATCTGGGTATTTATTCAACCTTTTGCAGAGCCGATTTGCCTCATGATTTTATAAAAGTGCAGAAACAACAATGTCAGCATTTCAGGTGCTCAGTAATTCCCAATTCCCTGCTCCCCAAGGGTTTCCAGGCAGCAGCTGGATGGTGAGAGTGAAAAGGCGGAGAGATCTTTGAAAGGCAGACTTGCTCTAGCCCAAGAGCCCAGGCATTATCAAGCAAGGAAGCTAGGTCCACAGCAGGGAAAAGAGGAAAATGTAGGGGGAGGAGACAAGGAGAAAAGTAATATTAAACACATTCTACACCCATTTATCTAGTCCTCCTGTGACAGGTAGGCACTGTTGTGATTCTTCAGTTAAGGAAACTGAGGCTCTGAAAGGTGCTAATTTATTTGCTGAAGCAACACATCTAGGAAGAGAAAGATGATGCCTACTGGTTATTTCTGGACTATTTCTGCATTCATGTCTCAGAACACTGGCCTAATTTTCACATAATTTGTATTAATAATGTCCAAAGCAGAACTTGCATCTTTCATTTCTCTACAGCAAATAGTTCAGAAATGTGTTCGTTCATTATTATGTCCACTCACAAACATGTGCCCTGTGCTGCCGACTGTGGGCCAGATCCTGTGCTGGGTCTGCGCCTACTGGGAGCTCACAGTAAGAACTGGGATCTGGGAAGGAGAGGGGGCTGTGGGATCCATCAAGGAACCTGTAGATGATCTGCTGCCTGAAGTTAGCTGACACATCTGGGGCTGGTGTGTTTCCCCCTTGCACAATCTGAGTGACCCTCCAAGGGCCCCGGGACGTAGAGATCATTCTGATTCTCATTGGCAATTGAGGAAACTGAGGACCCAAAAGTGCGATGTAGTTTGTGGGGGAACATCGTGCTAGGTGATCAAGCCCAGCTCTGTCTGATGCCAAAATCTCTTCACAGAAAAACCACGCTGTTTGTCTCCCAGGTTCTGAGTTGGTTAGGAATTGTGGAAGGCTTCCTGGGCTCCATATGGAAGGTTAAGTCAAGAGGCAAATATTCTGCAGGACTGCATCAGAGATGGGCGAGGGAAGCACAGTGTGTCAGTATGGAGACACAAGCAGGCACAGGAACCCTTTCTCTGCTATGAAAAAGAGCTGGATTCTATCTTGAAGGCAATAGGGAGCCAAGAAGGACTTTATTGAAAGGAAGGAGCTGGTCTAGTTTGCCTACTGGGAAGCCCACTTTTGCAGCAGCATGGATTAGAGTGAAGCAAAGCTAGAGGCAGGAGAAACCAAGTGGGGACTGCTATAATCCCAAGCAGTTAGTCACAAGGCAGTGGCAGTGGGGTGCAGGTATGTTTTTGGGTTCCAATATGTTAAAGGTGTGATGTTTCTTGGGAGAAACACATGCTGAAAGATGCAGTCCCTGCCTTACTGAAGCCTGCTTGTGCCTGTCATCTCCCCATTATGTCATCTGTGCCTGTGCTCTTTAGATGCTCCACAAAGGCAAGGATTATGGCGCACTGGGGTTCGGGGATCTGTTTTGAGACTGGGAAGGATTGGCAGGAACACAGAGATGATGCATGCAGGCAAAGGTATTGTGGTGTAGCTATTTTTTCCTATTAAGCCTCATATTAAGAAACCCTGCTGTATACCCATCCAGCATAAAATAAAGATTGAAGCACTAAGACTAAAAGATCTCGTCACTACACCTCCTGTTTGCTATGGTTTCCCCAACATGCAGAAAGACAGTTAATGGAGACCATTTTTCTCTATGTTTAGTTTTATTCACATAAATCTCATTAAGCCTCTGGCAGCAATTACCACTTGTCTGCTAGCAAGTACCAGCCTATGCAAAGGGAGAGAACAATAGCAAATAGATATTAAGGAGAGAACTTGGGGACAGCTGATCTGCTTAGCTTGACAGCTCGTTGTTGGGTGTTGACGGGGTGGGTTGTAAGCATGTTTCCTCTGGGTTGTGAGGGGAGCACACATGTAACAGAGTCATATTTTCTGTGGGTAAAATCACTGCTGGTTCTTAAGGCAGAAAGGAATGTATCAATAGTTGCAGCATTTTGTGTGCAGCCTCAGGCATCTAGAGCTTCCCTGGCCGTGTAAGTTTGAGCTTCCCATTCAGGTCTCTTAGTCACAGCATTTCCTGGTAGTTGGGGCATGCAGTCAGGGTCAGTCAGAACCAAGAGTCTAGCAGTGGGGACCTTGGAAAGTTCCACTTTCAGCATTATCGAGTGACCTTGGGCCTCAAAGGGCTGGGAGTAGGGAATAAAATTATTTCAAAATTCTCTTCTCATTTGAAAAATTCAAGGAGAGGAAAGACTGCTTTCTATGGGGAAGGATGAACAATCACTGTGGTCTCTGATTCCCTGGGAGAAAAACCCTCTTTAGAGCAGCCCTCACAGAAGGGGAAGACCCTCAACAGAGGAGAGCCTCTACACATTCTCCTGTCACCCCTGAAGAGGGCAGGGTTGATGTTTCAGATTGTGGTGCTGCAGAAGTAACAGAGGGGGAGTCAGCCCAACTCACGGGTCGAGGGTCAGGAGCTTCCGTAGAGGAAAGGAAAGAAATTTCTCTGATCCACTCAGTGCTGGATTCCAAAAATCAAACAACAACAAATGTGGAGAGGTCTTTATCCCTGAATCTTGTTCCTGCTCATTCTAGAAGATGGAGGCTAAGGATTTGTTTCAAAGATTAAATCCAGGTTCTCAACCTCAGCACTACTGACACTTCTTTGTGGTAAAGGATACCTTATGCCTTTCAGAGTGTTCAGCACATCCCTAGCCTCTGCCCATTAGATGCTAGGGACGCTCCTAGTTTTAATAACCAAAAACATTTTTAGATATTTCCAAATGTCCCCTGGCAGGTAAAAGCACCTGCACTGAAGAACCGCTGTTCTAAATGGATGGTCAGTCTTTTAGGAATCTCAGTTTTATCTGCCAAATGAATAATCCTTATGCTGCCCAGTTTTAGATTACTTGAGAAGAACTACCCACATGGAGAAGTTCTGTTGCTACTTCCATGACCAAGACAGAAGTGTCTGCCATCCCCAGGGAAGAAGTAGAAAGCAAGGAGTCCAGCCATCAGGGGTCCCTGTGTGGGGCTGCAGCCTAGCTTGGGGACATGAATCCCTAGCTTGCACTCAGTGACTTCGGCCTGTGATGCTTTCCTTGGGCCAAATCATCTCATCTTCTCCACTGAGCATCAGAAAGAGAGAGGCTGTTAGACAGTCAGGAGGCTACTCAGAGAGAGGTGCCCAGAATCTCTCCACCAGGCAGTTCTTAAGGGAAACTCATCTTCTTTCCAGGAGAGGAATGAGGCCCTTTGCCAAAGCAGTTCATTGCTTGGGTCTCTTAGATATGTGAAACCATGGAGATCAAGGGCACAGAAAGTTTTCTTTGTTACCATCATTTGCCACTATGGACTGTGTCATTCAGAGGCTAGGGTATGGGAGAAGGTTATTTGTAGAGATGGCAGGGAAGAGTCATACATTAGCCCCACCCTCTCCATTGGCCTCTGGATAACCTGTGCCCCTTGCTGGTGGAGATCAGAGCCATTTGACCATTTAACTCAGGCCCTGTCTTTGGCGAGGAGGCCAGTGAGGTATGGGGTCAATGGGCACACCTTATGTGAAGGCCAGCATTGTGCTAGTTCTATGTGAGTCATCTGTCTTCATACATAGGTTCACTGCACACTTAGCACTTTTGACTGGACAGCCTAGAAACCAAAGTACAGAAGAGTTAAAGTTGTCCAGGATGACTGGGGAGTCAGGATTTGAACCAAGGGCTTGAAATCTTGCCCCTTTTTCTATCCTTACCACCTTCTGACAAGAACATTGTTCATCTGAAGAGAGGAAACAATTTCCCCAGGCACCCAGCTTTCCATGGACACCTGAAGGCGCTACCCCTGCAAAGTAAGTTGTCTTCAGTATTGGGCAAAGGGAGGTTCTCAGCAGTTGGAGAGACTCAGACGCAAGATGGCCTAATGCAAGGACCACAGCCTGGCTAATGACATTCCGTGGTTTTATTCCACAATATGGTGGCAACACAACCCTGGTTGATAGCTCCCCGATCCTATTTCCTTGATAGACAGATTCAACTTTCAGCCTTTTTCCCCAGTCATAGACAGTTTTATAAATGAATGGAAGCTGTGAGCCTTTCCTCACAAAAATACACACTCTCACCCATGCAAGTGAATTGTGTACAATTTCAGGGAGGTTTTGTAACCTCAGTTTATAACACTTCTGCCACCCACATAGACAGGTGACACCTTAGTTACTAGGTAACAAAGGACCAGGGATTTGATGCTATCCCAGAGCAGGACTAGGACTCATTACATACTCATTAGAAGAAGGGCACATCCTAGAGGAATGAGGAAATGGGATGCTGGTAGAGACCTCTATGTAGAGATTCCCTCCAGAATAGAGTGCACATTTGGCTTGCCACAGGGAACTGGCATGAAGTGAAGCAAATCATCTGCTCTTATTCTTGGAAGTTAAAAGGCCAAGGGGAAAAACAAAACTGTGTTTAAGGAATATCTGTCCTCAGTGCTAAAGAGGGGGTGTGGGCTGTATAATCTCTGAAGAGTGCCTAAGGACAGTCTCTAATGGTGAGTGGATCCTACGAGAGGCAGGAGGGACTCATCAGTGACAACCAAGATCTGGGGTTTCTTCTAGTGTGAACTGAGGGTACAAAGGGACTTCCTAGTGACAAGAAGGAATGCGTTATTGCTTCCTAGGTCAGATTTATGCACATTCATATCCTGAGGTCAGGTACCATGCTTGGTCTAGGACAGATTTTACTGAATGTGATAAAGTGGGTGAACACCAGAGAAAGATGACCTGATTGGGAAAAAATTGATCTGGATTCTGATCCTGGTTTCTCTGTCCAGCAGATCCAAGAATAGCTTAGGTTCTGTAGACCTCAGTGACTTGTCATGTGCATTAGCTACTTTTCTCATTGCTGAGACAAAATACCTGACATCCAAAGGTGAAGGAGGAAAGGTTTTTTTCAGCTCATAGTTTGTAGAGGCTTCAGTCCATGGTTGCATGGCTCCAAGGCAGGGCAGCACAGCGCACGGACATGGTAGAGGAGAAACAGTCCATGGCAAGGCAGGCAGGAAGTAGCAAGAAGCAAGGAGCCAGTCTCCCTTTCCATTTTATCCCATCCAGGCTACCAGCCTTTTCAGTGGTGCCATGCAGAACTGTACCAATTCCGATCAGTGGACTAACTGAGTATCACACACTGTTAATCCCGATATCACACACCCTAGATCCAGCCAGCTTCAAAAAGCCCACCTGTAAGTGGATGAGGCTTTTAGGGGGACTCCTAAATATAAGGCATAATGTCACGAAACCCTACCTTTGAAGGGCGCCACTTCATGATTACCTATATTTTCTTCTGAGACAATTAAGGTATTTGTGTGTTAATATTAAAAGTTTAAGGTCCATATCTCACAGTCATTCTAGCTGGAAGAGAAGGAATACAAATGCAGTCTATTCTGATGCAATCCATCTCCTAACATGTGGGCTGGCCACCCCTGTAAATATCTAGTGTTTGGGAAATGGTGTGGGGAGGAGTCATGTTCCTCTGGTGATTAATAGTCCAGCACTACTCCAGCTAGTTTGGAGATGGAGGAGGGAGTCTGTGAGCTTATGCACCACAGATGTATGTGTTTAATCGGTAGCATGTCTACCCGTGAGCCTGCATTGTGCAGTTGTAGCATGCATATGTGCTTGTCATATTTGCAGACCTCCAAGGTGCACATATGTGGCATTTATGCATGAATATTTTTGTGTGCACCTGTGCAAACATGTATCTATGTGCATGTACGTGCACACAACACACTGTGCATTGATTTTTTTGCACAATGAACAAACAAGCATATTAGGTACATGTATACATACATAATTAATATGCTTGCTTCAGGGCTGTTATATTTTCTGATCTCCATTCTGTCAAAGGCAAGATCTGAAAAAGTGTCCCCCAGGATTCTTTCAAAGCAAGGAACTGTAGGATCAGGGAAATGGCTCCTCTATAGGAGTAGAAGCTGCAGAACAAGCATAATTACTGCACATGCTGTGTAGATATGCCACCTGCAGACACTCTAGTGTGTCCCCTGTGGGTGTCCTAATGATATGTGTGCACTGTTGGATCAGCTGGGGCTGGAATCTGGGGACCTCTGTCACAGAAATATCCCGCTCCCACTTGTCATCTGCATGAGCTGAGCTTTCTGTACGCGGCTGCCCTTCTCTCTGAGTAGTGTGTGTTAGCTTATTGATAATATGTTTGGAAAGACAGGGCTGAACGGGGCTGCTTCTCTTCAGCTCCCTTTGTTTGCTGGGTATGTGCAGAAGCAGTAGGAACTCCTGACCCAGGTGCCACTGGGGAGGGCAGTAGTTTTAGGGAACCACATGGGAAATCAGTGTTTTTCTTCAGAGATGCTGAGAAGGATGGAGTGGGTGCAAACAGCAGAAAGTGTTGCAAACTCTGGCTGTTCAGGGGTGAACGAGTGGCCAAGTTGAGGAACGAAGGAGAAGAAGAATAGTATGACATGGGGGAGGGGAAGGGATGGGGAGCTGTAAGATGCTACCACAGAAGTGAGCATCGCTGTATCCTTGCTGCATCCGGAAAAGAACTAGGTGCAAGCAAACCCCACTTGGAGAACATAGTCTGCCCCAGCTGGTGGTACAAATGAGGGCCGGTCATCTCTACCTTTGCTAGGTTTCCTCTCAGGAAAATTTTACATGTTCCAATATGGTCTGAAACTTTGGGGTTTGAGGCAGTGTCTCTGTGCAGAGAAAATATAATCTTTGGGCCCATGGGATTGGGTATGATTCTTGGCTCTGCCCCTGAGTAGCTGTGCAAATCCAAAGGCGGGAATATGCTTTCCTGAGACACCTATAAACTGAGGGTTAGTAATACCATGGATCCCATATAGTCATTCTGAGGATTAGATCATTGTGCAGAGCGGCTGAGCCTTTACAGTTATGGTGATCATAATTTATGGAGAAACACGTAGACACATTAGTCACTGTAGAAGGCTGAAGCACAACCTCTGTGTATCTACCGAAGGGTTTGACTGGACTGAGGTGATGAAGATGAAGATGGAGAATAGGGGGATCAGGCTGAGAGTGGTGCTGTGTTTCTCAGCACTCTGTCTTCTTCTCTGTTGCTTCAGCAAAGGGAGGAAATGGAAGATCAAGGGGAAGCCTAAGACCCCAGGGGTACTAGTCAGCTCTCTGCTGCTGTGAAAATATACCCAAGAAAAGCAACTGAAAGGAGGAGTGATTTACTTAGGCTCACAGTTTAAGTCCATAGCTTCTGGACTCCATGGTTTCTGGGCCTGTGGTGATGCAGAACATCATGGCAGGAAGGGTGCGGTGTAGCAAAGCTGCTTAGCTTATAGCAACCCGGAAGCAGAGACAGAGGAAGAGCCCCAGAGAAGAGAGTAGGGACAAGGCATAGTTCTCTAGGGTGCAGCTGTACGACCCACTTCCTTCCATTAGGCCTCCTCTCCTAAGTTTCTAGCACTTCTCAATACATTATCAAGTTATTAATTTATTAATGGGTTAATCCACTGATGAAATTTACAGTCTTCATGATCCAATCCAACAGCCCCACCTCTGAATTCCTGCATTGGGCACCTACCCTCCAATATATGGGCCTTTTCAGGGATCTTCTAGATCCAACTTATAACACTAGGTATTCTGATCATGGCCCCAGGATGGCCAATTCTACCAATCTTCAAGGGACAGATGAAGCCCAGATGTAGTTTGGATTACAGTGGATGCATTCAGTAGAATCCAGTTCAACAGCAGTCGTTGGTAGTGATATGCCATGACGTTGCTGGGCCCTGGCTATTCTGAGATAAAATTCTAAGTCCTTGTCCCTGAGAAGCTCAGTCTAAATGGAGGGTAGCTGGAGAAAAGGAAGGAGAAGGACAGCGAGGAGGAGAAGGAAGAGAAGGAGGAAGAGGCTGAGAAGAGAGAAACAGAACTACATACATCACATCATGAGACTATAGACAGGGTGCACACAGAGGTCCAGAGGAGGAACCCTTCAATCAACCTGGCCTACCACTTAGCAACTATGGTGTTGTGCAAGTTAATTAACCTCTCTGTTTTTCAGTTTTATCATTTGAAAAATAGTGGAAACATCAGTCCAAAATTCACTGAGGCAACTGTGAGAATTTAATAAAAGAATGTCAAAAGCATTGTGAACAAGGCCTGACACATAACAAGCCCCGCAGAGTTAGCTGTCAAAGGAGTGTGGTGGTGAGAGTCGCAGTAGCTACTGTAGTGGTGGTGGTAGAAGAAGTAATCACCCAGCAGCAGGAGCTGTGGTAGTAGCAGTAGTCATAGCAGTGACAGTCAGAGGAGAGGCAGAAGGAGCCGTACTGTGAGAGGAGGTTGTAGGGACATGGGAGTAAGGGGGGCTCAGAGCACCCAGTGGTCACTTACTCATAGAGTCCAGATGATCCAAACAGAGAGAAGGTTCTGAGTTATCCTGAGGGGTGGTGAGCACAAACTTTGTGTTGTACAAATTTTATAGAATATTCCTGGCAGAGGTCATAGAGCCACCAAAGGCTCACAGGTGTGAGAGACCTTGACTGACTTCCCAGGTTGTAGTTATAGTCAAAGGCAGGATATATGGGGGGGATAGAGGTGGTCCTGGGAGGCAGGGTTGAAATGGTGAGTAGAGTCAAACCATAAAGGGATCCATGTGACGTGCTGAGGATTTAGGACTTGTTCTGCAGCCATGAAAGCACAATCCCGGACCATACTTGGGGGGTGGTATCCCAGCGGGCCACATTCTAAGGAGGACCAGACCAGGCACGTTAGGGAACCGATAAGCGCGTGAGCTGTTTCCTGCTGCTCCTTTATAGCTGTAACCTTAGAGAACGTCACCCCAAACCCCCACTCCCAGAGCCTGGCACCTTCTCTACCACCTGAGGTGTGCCTGTGGTCTCCCAGTGAGCAGAGTGCATCTATAACCAGGTGTCTAACCCTGCCTGCCAGAATTCCCTGGTAACATAATTAAGGCTGAGGTTGTTAGAAACTTCTCTCTGAATCACAGAGAATTTATTGGAAAGAAATCTGAAAAGGAGAAGACCAGGAAAAGAGTAGGGATGAGATATAGTGGGGGTCCAGAGGCAGACAGGACATCTTGTCCTTGTATTCTCCTTTCTCCTGAACCCTACAGCAATTTAACCCATTACCTTCCACACCTAAACTTTCTCCCATTCTGGGTAGAATGAGGGGAGAAGAAGGAGCAGAGAGCAATAGAGTTGTGAAGACTTGAAGGGCTGTGGGCTCACTTGTGAGTCTCATACAGACCTTCAGTGCCATGTCACCTTGTTTTATAAACACAAACCCTGAAGCTCAGAGATGGCATGAAATGTCAGGCACCGTGCTATCATTTTAGAGGTGAGTAAAGGGGACCAGAGAACTGTCTTGAGTCAAACAGTGAATCCAGGACAGAGCTTGGATTCAAATCACCAACAAACTATCCTGTGAGAGCCAGCGTAACTCCTATAAACACTGTATTTTTGTGGGAGTAGACTGCCCTCCTTGGAGAAAAAAGGAGAAGTGCAAATTCCTATAGCAAAGCCGAGGCAGATGGACAAATATCTGGGGTCTATGACTTCTTCCCCCAGTGCTGGGACCATACCCTGTATTTAGCCTCAGTTTGTTCATGGTCAGTATCCTCAGTAGCAAGCATCTTCCATCCCCTCAGGCTTGCAGCTGGGAGCAGGTGAAGGAGACATGGAGGGGCATTGAGGTAACCCCTGCAGTGAGTCCTCTTGGGAGAACTCTGAGCAGATGGGACACATTCCTTAGCCTCTCTCTGGGACCCCCTCTCAACTCTGGGCGAACCCCTCTCTCCACCTCCAACCTGCTTCAGCCTCATCCTTGGGTGACCTGCTCACAGGTTGTGCATGTGTGAATAGATGCAGTTATACTGTGAGAGAGGTAGAATAAACCTCATTCCACAAAAGAGGGAACTGCAGCTGGGAAGCGGTGAACAATGCCAGGAACGCCACCACTGCGACAGCAAAGGCTTCACTTGCTGCCCCTCCGCGTGGCTGCACTGCAGGATTCAGCATGCTGGTTATAGAGAAATGGCTAATGAGGGGCTCGGCGCTGTTGGCTTGGGAGCAATTCCCTCTGTGCTCTTGACTGCAGATAGGAATTTTGTTTAGTTCAAAGACCTCATTAACGCCGAGGTTGGTGGGAACAGCTTCATATCTGATTCATCTTTGGGAATGAAAGACAGCCTGAGAACCCCTGGAGCAGGCAGGGGCCAATTGCTCAGTGCATATCGCTGCCCTCTGACCTCCCAGGTGTTTTGGCATCCTGTGACCAGAGTGAGTGGCTTTGGGGGCCTCTGCTAGGGCTTAGAGTCATGAAAGAAGAGCAGAGTTCTGCACCTGAGACCTTCCAGGGCCCAATTTTGCATTGGTCTTAGTTAGACCCTATCTTTCAGACCAGTATAGACAGATTGCCAAAGTAATAGCATTAAACTCCACCACTGAGCTATACTGGGCACAGGAGGAGAATACAAACTATGGTTGTAGGGAGAACTAGCTCTGTCACTAACTTGTGAGCCTCTTTTGAGCCTTTGTACAGCCACGTGAGTGGATTGTCTAGAAAGTCCTCAAGATTCCTTCCAGCTATGATGCTTATGTGGTCCAGAGTGTCCAGGGACTGACACTATCATTGGGAGGACCCACCACACTCATCCATGTAATTAGCACCCATCAAGTCCACTTACTATGCATCATTCATGGTACCAAGTGCTAGGGTTGTAAGGCTAGTCATGTGCACATGCTCGGTGATCTCTGATAATTTTAGGCAGTGGGAGCTTAGAAGCAAATTAGGTCTAAAATAGGCTGTATTATGTGAATTTTGCCTCAACGCAAGAAATAATAACCTTGAATAGTATCCCTAAATTCAAAGTGACAAATGAAGCTGACGAATGACAAAATGAAACTGTGGCCTTAATTCCTAGTCTGGCCCACAACACAGTTCAATGTATCCTAATAACCAGCAGTTAGGAGGCATTTGGCAAAGCTTTGTTGAAGGGAAGAGTAAGGTAGGAGTAAATGAGTTTGAAGGGGAGGGAAGGAGGGAAGTAATTCAGGAGGGAGGGAAGTGGTAATATTACCGTCCACCTGTTATAAATAAGAGACTGAAGCTCAGCCAGAGGTTAAATAGTTTTCCAGGTCACGCTGGGAGCAACTGACAGATCTTATGGGTGAAAGAGGCCCTGCTAGCTGGGACCCTGAGGAAAGGCACCAGGAAGGCAGAGTAAACAGAGAAGGTATCTTAGTTACTTTTCTCTCTTTGCTGAGGCAAAATGCCCAACACCCAGAGATAAAGAGGAAAAGGTTTACTTAGCTCACAGTTTATAGAGGTTTCAGTCTGTCATTGGCTGGCTCCAAGGCAGGGTGGCTCATGGCAGAGGGGCAACAGTTCATGGCAGCGAAGACAGCAAAAGCAACAAGAGAGAGTGAGACAGGCCTGTTTCTGTCCCCTTACATAGTACCCAGGACCGGGATTAGGGCAATGCCAACAGCCACCTCTGAAAAAACCCTGTGACATGAGGCTTTGGGGGGGACACAAAGGATGGGGATAAAAACTCCTACAAGTCATAACAGAGGGTATTGAATGGAATTCATCAAGCTGGAGTTGGCCATGAAAGAAGCCATGCTACTTGGGGTGGGGACTTATGGGGTTGGGCCCCTGTAGCATCAGAGAGACTTGCAGACAGTATCTTGAGGCTAGTGGCACCTGAATCCTGGCTTTGCACTCTACCAGCTAGGTGGCTCTGAGGAAGACTAGGCCCTCCTTCTGTTTACCATGGGCATGATGGTGCCTACATTCTAGATTATTCTAAAAAGAAAATGAGATAAGATGCACAATATCTGACATTATTCCTTCTCAATAAACAGGGGCCTTTTACCTTCTGTCATGGCAGACAGAATAGAGAAGTAAAGGGCAGGCTGCTCAGGGTTCTCAAGCTGCCATCAACATAAAGAGAACTGAATGCGTGATTGAAAAGCTTGCAGGATAAGCTCTATCTTCCACTCCGAGTCAAGTGCCTCTCTGGGGAAGGATCGGTGACCATCTACACAGTGAGCTTCAAACAGTCTAGAGTCCTTCCCTCCTGGAGGCCACATCGCTCACCTAGAAATGGGAATGAAACGCTGCAGTAATGAAAAATGTTGATCCAAGCAATCAGTCATCTGATCATTGTTTTCCAACAGTAACTTTTCCTGTGATTCGTAGAACACAGACACTGCCTGCTTCTCTCTTAAGAAGCCAGTCCACAGGTGGGGCAGTTCTGTAATAAGAGGGAGCTAATGCTAGAATCATGTGGAACAGTAGCAGAGCATTTTTTTTTTTTTGGCTATGCTTAGGTTATTATTTAGTTTTGGTTCCACAATGAGAATTCATTCTTTTACAGGCAGACTTGCTGTGGGCATGGTAAAGTTCAGGTTCTGTGTACAGTCTCTCAGTTTTGTGTGCAGCAACTTCGCTGAGGAGGTAATTGCATTGACAATCCATTCTGTCAGCAGAAATGATTGTGCAGGTACAATATTCCCCTCTCTGGTTTGGACCCTGGAGCCATGATGGTGAGGAAGAAAGGCATAGTTTCTGTCCTCAAGAATTTACAGGTCCCCATTTTAAGAACTTATACTCTGGGGTCTTCAGGTATCTGGTCCCATGTTCTTGTGTTATATAGGCAGGAGTAAATCCTAATGCTGTCCTTTTAGAAATAATTCAGTACATGTCTACTGATACATATTCAGACCCTGAAAACTACTCATTCATTTGTACCACAATAATTCTATGTCATAAAATCATGAGATATTAAAAAGAAAGCAAAACTCCTACAAGTAAGGAGGTGCGTATTCTAAGTATTACTCTAAAAACAAGTCTCACAGAAATTTGAAAACAATCTTAGGTCCAGTGATAAGTAATATAGAATATACTTGCTGTATGACAGACATTTATTAAAAAGCCAGTATAAAGAGTTTTCAATAACGTGGCAAATGTTTAGAGTACAACATCAAATGTACAAGGCAGAGTTCAAAATTGTCTATGCTACAATATCATGGCTATGGAATAATACATTTTTCACAGGTATATGATGTTTTCTAGCTTTAAAAGCAGTTTCATACGCATTACTAAATTTTGAAATTCACAACAACTCTTTAGTGGAAGCAAGCCAGCAATTATCATCCCCATTTTTAAACTGAGGAGACTGAGGTTTGCTTAAGGTTATATGTCTAATTTCACTTGTGCTAGAAGTGTGGAGAATATCAAAAGATCATCACAATGCTTTCTATAATGCATTACATTTTCTTTAGTTAGATACCAGTTTAAGAATTTTGAGTAGCTTGCCTCTTCTCTCCCCATCCTTTGTGTCTGGAAAGCGGAAGGTGGAAGGGCTACCCCTGATTGAATTAAACTAATAATTTTACACAATTGTCTTGCCTTTTGTTGTTTAACTATGTAGCAAAGTTCTTTGTGCTGTCATCCAAGTACCTCTGCAGCCAGAAATGGTTTCTTGCCACAATGTATGAAATATCCCTGTTGAGGGAGCCTCAATGTCAATCCTCTCTTACACTTAGACAATGACAAAAGCAAGCAGGGGCAGGAGGGGGACAACCACAAAAGCAAGGTGGGACTGACCGACCTGCACAGATCAGCCCCTCCCAACTCTCGGGGCTCTCTTGCATTATCTCTGGCTTTTAAGCTCTGTGCTGGAGCTGCATCTCGCTGCCCTGGGGCACCTAGATGTTTTAACAAGCTCTTCACCACTCTTCAAGCTTTCCCTTCCCCCAGTATCCTATTCCTTTACTCAAAGAGGCTCCATCCTCTGGCTGTCTTGAACATTTTGCAACTGTTATGGTATAGATCTTCAGTGTACCCTCAAATCCTCATGTGCTCAGGAGTAGGGCTTTCTGAAGGTGTTTGGATAACAAGGGTGCTGTAGTTCTCAATGGATTCATTTCCATTCTCCATCAGTGGAGCTCAGCATCTGAGTGTGCTGTTAGAAGATGGAGAGTGCTTAGACACAAGTCACTAGGGGGAGTGACCTGGAAGGGTGTAGCTGCCTCCCAGCCTCTTCCTTTGCTTTCTATTTCCTCACACCATGCTGTTTTTGCACTGGAGCCTGTCAGCCATGGACTGAACCTTCTAAAACCGAAAGCCAAAATAAAACTCTCCTCTTTAAATTGAGGGCATCAGATACTTTGTCTTAGTGATGAAAGGCAGCAACACTTTCTCTTACTGCTCACAGCACACTGTATTCTAGCCTCCCTTTATACTTTGGTTTTCCACACACAAGACTGTGAGCCCTCAGGACCAGAGAACAAATAATTCCACTTCATCCTCACAAATGCATTTCAGATGTAAGGTCTCTTAATCTCAGTCTTCGAGGGCAAAAAGCAGGTGTGTGTAAATATTCAGAGTAAAATAGCTAAGAAATGGCAACATCCCTGTTTGAATTCACATCTACTTATGTCTCCAGCTCTTCTTATAACACCCAACTAGACAGTCTATAGCTGAATGAATGAGTGAATCGGTGAGTGACTGAAAGACAATCTGTAACGACATCCCTTCCCTGTGCCTCCGTGTTCACGGTCTCTCTGGTGACATCATTGTCATAACTCAGAGAAGAACTACAGTCCTTCCTGGCTTGCAGTTCATGGTAGTCTGTAATTATGATCTGGTAGATGGAGCAGGCACAGAGGACAAGTTCAGCAGTTAATCAGGCAGCATGAAGATTGCCCAGCTTTGAGACCGAGGGGGCGGGCGCGGTATCTGGAGAAATCACATGATGGATCTGCCATCCCATCTCTTCCCCCTCCAGGGTAGCCTGGAAGTGTTACGCAAGACGTGTCCTGCGGCTCAGCGGAATGGAGCTCAGTGGCCTCTCCTGAGCTGCAGTGATCTAGGCTCTCACATTTGCTAGATTTAAAGGATTGTCAAGATGATTTGTCTTTATCAAAGGGCTTCTCAAATTTATTTCTTGATTATTAAAATAATCACTGAACAGCCACTGTTCTGTTTAAATGATGCTACCATCAAGAGCTTGTTTCCTTCTCTTTCAGCCCTGATACTGTCTAAGGAGGAATTCTCAAAGTGGCACTTACATTCCTCTAACAAGTATCTACACACGTGCTAATTGTCCTTTTCAGCTAAGTGAGAACAAGTTGCCAGCACAGAGCCTTGGCGTGAAACAACTTCTAGCTACAAGTTAATAACGTTGCTGTGTTTTAAAAATTATACTCACTTTTGCAATTACCATCTAGTTACAGTGAATGGTAATATTTCGTCATTTATGCAGTGATTTAGAGTCCCTACTATAAATGCAGGCATTTATGGGGGAACAAAGAGAGTCAATTGGGGGAAAAATATTGAATAATCAATAGTAGAGGAAGCATGGAGGTACAGGGCAAAATTGCGAAAGTATGGAAACAACTTATCAGTTGGGGAACAGCGAACAAGACCAGCTATCTTTTTGGCAGGTAGAACAGAGGCACAGACAGGGCATGCAGCACATGGCTTGCCAGAGATCACCTGGAAAGCTGCTGGCTTCGTTCTTACTCTCCTCAGCCACACATCTCCTTAAGAGCTCTGTCTCTGTTTATTTTGCGACCATCAAAACAAACAACACACACACACACACACACACACACACACACACACCAGCTAGCCAAAGTGCTGATAGTAATGGACACAGTAGCTGATATTTGTGTCAGGTGTGTGGGTGGGGGGTGCTGTTCTGTATTTCCCGATGGTGAACGGGCACTATGTGTTGTGGGCGGGACCAGCATGGGGGCAGGTGTGCTTTACAGGAGTCATTGACCACTTATGGGTTGAGCAGAGCTCACAGAGAAACAGACCATTAACAGATGACAATATAGAGGAACAATCACAGCCTGTAAAACAGAGCATTAGTAAAGACCACAAAGATACACCTAAGAGAGGAAAATTAGCCTCTCTGTATCTGTAAATGAATCCATGGTTTGCAAACAAAAACATGCCAGAAAACCCAACTGCAAATACACTCCTAGAAAAGGAGACCAGATGTCCCTGGAATCATTTTAATTAAATTGTGAGTCAACTGCAAGCCAGAGGGGTGGGGGGCTGAGGGGAGTGGAGTTTTGCTTTCTAGGGTTGCCAGATGCAAAGTCCAATTTCCAGAATAATGTATCCAGGGTAGAAGAGGCTTTCCAAAAATTTAATTACATGTTGCCTAGCAACTGAGGGGATGAACAGGAACGGAGTTGGGGGACCCGAAGTGATGCATTAAGGATGTTGATGCCCCAGGTTGGAGAACGCACATGCGTACGGGGGTGTGGTCAGTGAGTTGATGCATTTCATTCCCAGAAGCCACAGAGACAGTTTCACCCACATAAATTGTAAGCCTCATTCTGCTCCATTTCACTTGTGCTGACCAACCCAGCAGCCTTGAAGAAACAGGAGGCTGCTTCCTTCATTTTTCACAAAAGAAGCATCTTTTCTTTTTCCTCATATAGAGTAATAGATATAGTTAAAAATTCAACAGTTCAGTAATGTAGGAGGCAGCAAGTGAAAACTCTCCTGCCAAGTTAAGCCACGATTAATGTCCTGGTGCATGCATTTCCAGAACTCTCCAGTCATGTCTAATTTCTCTTTTTCTAATATAAATGAGATGTTATGCTACATTTTATTCCAAAATCTACTTTGTTTCCTCAATCTTTGGTGAATATTCCTTTTAAAATTGAAATATAACAAACATATAGAAAAATCCACAAATAATGAAGTGACCATTGAGTGTGAAACATAGACCATTAGCAGCCCCCTAACTCCTAGTACACATTGTCTACCTTCTCTCTCCTCAAGGATAGCCTTTCTCTTGATTTAAATATATATTAATTTTGCCCAATTTTAAACTTCAGATATAATGAATTATACAAAAAATGCTCTTTTGTGTGCGGTTTCTTTGCTCAAGATTTTGTGAAGTTTGTTCACTTATTTTTGTGTGGCTGTGGTTCACTTTTATTTTTATTGTACTCCATTTTATGGTTACATAGAGTTGATTTATTCATTGAAGTGTTGATGAATTTTTAGGTCATCTCTAGTTTGGGGTGATTATAAGTAGAGGTTCTTTATGTATTCTATTTGGTGCACTTGGAAAGGTACTTGCCTTTGAGTGAAATTGCCACTTTTCTAAAATATTTGTGCCAATTTACACTTCCAAATCCATTTGAAAAAGTTCCCAAATTCATCCTTTACAATGTCAATATCAAGTGTTATTGTATAGCTAGATCCATAGTTTTTAATTGTTGAATTTTGTTGTTTCCAGCTTATAGACCCTTCTTAAAAAGCAATACTTCCAAGACTATATTCTTATATTTACCTTTGAACACTTCTGTGATTATTCTTTAGGCTGAATTACTAGAAGTGAGATTTTGGGGTCTCAAAAGATACATGTATTTATAAATTTTAGATTTCCAGGTTTCCTAAATTTCTTTGCTATGCTGAGTTAATTTATTATAACCTTATGATCCTTTCAGTTGTTCTTGAGTTTCATTTTTTCTGGTTGCTTCTGTGAATGCATTCAAATTACGAATCGTCACATAAAATGCAGGTCCTGGGTCTGATCACTTTATTTCTTGGATACTCCATTCTGGGATGAAGGACTAGATCCCACAGATGCTATAGAATTAGAGATGAAGGTTACAGTTCACAAAGTAAACTTTAAGGCCTAAGAAGAACCCAGTCTCTGAAATATGTGTCTCGAATGTTGCATGTCTCAATAGTGTAGAACCAGGAGAGAGTGGCCTTAAAGAATGTCAGTCATTTGGGTCTCAATGATTTCTAGACATGTGATTCACAGGACACCTCTGCCAAGTGTGAAGAAAAAGACATGCACTGTGAGTGTAGACATGCAGGCACTTCTTGAGAGCTGTATGTCCTAGCTACTGTTGTAGACATTTTCTATCCAAAGACAACCAGTGTTTGAGGACAGAGATATAAGGCAGAAGTTCTGTTATGGAGATAGGACAAGTTATAGGCACACAAAGGAGGAAACATCTATTTTTTGAAGCACCAGACAAAATTTAATAGAAAATTCATGTATTTGCTGTTACTTCTGGGTTAGGCTAGCTGACAATTATCCACTGTTAAAGTGGGATATGAATAGTGCCAATAAATCTTCTTGATTCCCTCTCTCCATGTAATAGGGCCTGTATGGTGATGTTTTATTTGGGTTATATTTTTAAACTGCCACAATAATCTGAAATATTTATGTCCTCCCACATTTCTCAAGTGATGAACTTAAGGCTCAGAAAGAATGAAGTTAACTTGTGAAGTCTGCGGAGCCAGTCAAAGAGGAGAAAGGTTTGGAAGTTATCTCCAGCCAATTTCAAAGACCAGACTTTTGCTAACTACTGGGCATTTTCAATAAAGACCAAAGCAAAAACCCAATTGTGGGGCCTTGAGGGATTATCATGGGTGGAGGCAATGAGACAAGGGGCCTGGGTGCTATCTCCACCTAAGGGCTGAGGAGACCTCTCTGAGGGTGAGCACATGGTGTTTAGGGGCCTCATGACCCTCATGGCCCTTAGGCCTCAGAAAGTCAAGCAGGAACATGGATCCAAGGAGCATGACACTAATGGCTTCTTGCTAAGGTACTTATGTGAGTGTCAAAGGAAAGATTTGAATTCACATCTCCTGGCCCATGTTTTACACATGAAGGACCTTCTCTAATAAATCATTGAAACATTTTGCTCTTGGCAAGAACTTTGTTTTTCTTTTTTCAGCTGAGTGTTGGAAATATAGTCATGCAATTTTGGTTGGCGATGTACCACAGATACAGTGGCACAGACCATACTGCCCAGGTGTGCAGCGGTAGGCTATGTTATACAGTGGTTTAGGTACACTCCATGACTTTCACAAAATGACAAAGTCACCTAACAGTGTAATTCTCAGGACAAATCCCTACAGTTAAATAATGCATCATGGTACTATGGATGGTTAGAAATGTGTATATTTATTAATTTGTTTTCTTACTTGACAGCTATGTGTAGCAGGGACAGCAAACCCTTTTTAGTGTGAAAGGAGAGAGAATAAATATTCCAGATGCTTCAGTTCTGCAGCATCTGTAGCAAACACTTAGTTCTGCTATTGTTTTTTTTTTTTTTTTGGCGGTACTGGGGATCAAACTCAGGACCCTGCGCTTGCTAAGCAGGCGCTTATTCCACTGAGCTATATCCCCAGCCCCTTAGTTCTGCTATTGTAAGATGAAAGCAGCCATAGACAGGGCACGTAAGGCAACTATAGAGTCACACATAAAAGAATAAAGTTAGATTCCTACCTTGTATCTATACAGAAATTCAGTTAAAATGGGCCATAGACCTAAATGTATCAACTAAAACTATAAAATTCATAAATGCAAGCAGAAATTTCTGAAACTTTGAATTAGGCAGTAGTTGCTTAAATACAGCACCAAAAGTTCAGGAGATAAAAAATAAAAATAGATTGGACTTTACCAGTATTCAAACTTTTGTGCTACAAACAATATTCATTGAGAAAGAAAAACGACAACTCACAGAAGGAGTTTTTTGTAAATCATATACCTTATCAAGGATATATACCCCCAGTACATAAACACTTGTTACAATTTAGCAATAAAAACACAAATAATGTGATTTAGAAATGGACAAAGGATCTGAATAAACATTTCTCCACAGAGCATACAAATGGTCAGCAAGCACATGAAAAAATACTCAATGCAATTAGCTATTAGCAGTAAGCATATCAAAATAATGAGATACCATTTCACATCCAGTAGGATTTGCTATAATGAAAAAAGACAGACAATAGCAAGTGTGATGAGAGTGTGGAGAAATTAAACCCTCACATCTCACTGAGGCGAATGCAAAATGACACAGCACAGTTATTTATGGAAACAGTCCTGCAGCTCCTCAAAAGATTAAACATAGAGTTACCCTATGACCCAATAATTCCACTTCCGGGTATGCGCCCAAGAAAAATAAAAACGTACTTCTAGGAAACATTTGCACATGAATATTGGTAGTAGAATTATTCACAATGGCCCAAAGTGGAAAAATCCAAACATACATCAACTAATGTATGAATACATAAAATCTGACTCTATATAATAGAATAGTATTCTGCCATAAAAAGGAACGAAGTGTAAATACTTAATGCAATATGGAAACACTTTTAAATCATTATGCTAAGTAAAAAACCAGCCATCGGAAAAACTCTGCATGTTATATGATTCCATGTATATAAAACATGGGGGTTAGGCAGTCTCTAAAGACAGAATGCAGATGAATAGTTGCCTAGGGCTGAGAGTCATGGGTTAGAGGGAAATGGGGAGTGATTGCTGATGGATTTCTTTCTGGGGTAGTGAATATATCTTAAATTTAATTTTGGTGATAGTTGCACAGCACTGTGATTATACTAACAAACATTGCACCAAATGCTAAATGGCTTAATTGTATGCAATGTGAATTACATCTCAATAAAACTGTTATATTGAAAAACAAACCAATGGCAGACTGTATTTAGCCCAAGGGCTGTCATCTACCAGCCTCTGGTTTATAGGCTGCCAAGTATAGTGCTGGACACAGAGAACCTAGCAGAGAGAATGAAGTATTCCCTGCCCTGACGGAGCATGGTCTAGCAGTAAGGACTATTGCTACACAGTTAGAAACCACAACAGATGCTTCAAAGGAAAGGATGTGAGAGAGGGAACAGGTTCAAGCCGAGCCTTGAAGTGATAAGGTATCTGGTAATTGTCTAAGTGCTCATCAAACACTCTCTCTGGCTGCTGTTGGGAGAGTGGATTGGGAGAAAGCACCAGTGGCATAGGCCAGCAAGGATGTGGATGGACCGAGAGACATTTAGGATGGAGGGCAAATAAAAGTGGATCAGATGTGGAGGAGTAGGGAGCAGGGAATCAAAATACCACACCAGGATTTTGGCTTAAGCAGCTGAGTAGAAGAAAGTGTGATTTTTCTGAATGGATTTGCTGGGGTAGGAGAAAAATCCCAGAGCCGCTTAGAACTTTCCCTTAGGAAAAAGGAGGTGCTCGTTCATCAGTGCTTGTACATCTGAAGTTCACCAAGAAGGCCTGAGTGCAGATAACACTCGGACCTGATTTTCCTCATCTGCTCAACTACAATAATCATACCTTGTTGGATTGTCCCGAGGGGTAAATGAGTTAATGTTTGTAAAACTCTTAGAACAGCGCCTGGAACATGTAAGTTTAATATCATCTCTAAACAAAATATGCTGTGCTAGCTGGGGGTTGTGTGGAGGTCACCTCTGTGGGGAGAGAGCAGCTGGGAGAGTCAAGACCCTTTCTGTCCTCCATGTTTGCTGCCTACGGTGGCCTCACCTTCTTGAAGTGCTGACATGAGGTTTGGTACCCATTGGCCTGGGATCCCGTGGATGAGGGGCCAGGTGGTGCTACTGCTAAGGCCCCATCTTTGGATGCTGAATTGAATCTCCTCTGCTTCTTACCCGTAGTATGACTTTAAATGGTTACTGCCTACGCATGCCTCAGTTTCCTCTCCTGTGAAATGAGAATTGTTCGTGTACCATAGAAATTGAGCCATCATTGTGCAAATTCAGTGAGCCAATGAAAATAATGCTCTTTGAGAAGAGACCACTCTGGAAGTGTTTATGTCTTTGCTTTGGGAGTCAGGGCTGGTCTTTGCAAAAGGCGGGAAGCAGAACGCTGTGTAAGTGTCCTTGTGGAAGTCACTGTAAATGTTGGAGCAGGTTTTCCTCTTTTTTTCCCTTCCTTTCTGAGTGGGCCTGTGAACAACCAGCTTTGACTCTCCCATGTAAACACTGGATCCCTTTTTGAGCCTGTGCCCTGCAATGGCTGCATCCATGTGGCCCTCATGAGGTAGGGTTTGCTGGGGCTGGGACACCTCCTGAGGGCAAATGTCTCTGGTGGTTCACACTGAAGGGCCAGGCTGCTCTACAAATGGAAACTATTTTGGGCAGCACTTGAGGAAATAATACTTATCTGTGCTAATTAACTCCAGCAGGACAGTGGGGGGCCCACCAACTTCTCCCCATTGTGTCAGACCAAGCCTCATTTCCCTGGCCCACCTCTACTGTTTGGCTTCCCTGGTTTCCAGGATGGGAAGAAGGGGAGACGATCAGGATGAGCAAGGAGTGGCAGGAAGGAGGGCAGTGTGGATGCCTCCTTTTTCCCAGGATGGATTGGTGTCAGCAGGATCAGGACAGAGGCCCCACCCACCCCTGCATCTTGCCCCAAAGCCATATCTGCCAGGACAGCTTCTGTAGAGTCTTCTGTGTTCTCAGAGTCCTCAGAGGAGGACTTTTCTGTCTGAATTATGGGAGGAGAGGGCCACAGGAGAGAGGAGGCTGATGAATTATGCATGGCTGGGAGGGGTGATGGCAGGCCAGCCCCTGATGGCTCTGATGAGCTACCAGCAGCAGGAGGAAACAGAGCTGGGTGCTGAGTCACAGTGGAAGGGCTGATTCTTACTGTCAGCTATGGTACTTCTGGGTGGGGTGAGGTCTTAGACTGAGAGTCACACTGAAGAGGAAGAGCTTAGAGTTAGGTCCCCTGAGCCACACTGTCTCCTCCTCTCCTCCCATCTGCAGGCCTCCCAAACTCTACCCCAAAGACTCACCACTGCAGCCCCTTTGCAGCTGACTCACCTGGGTCAGGCAGGTCTCAGCCAAGGGGACATAAGGACCCCTAGCACGGCAGGGATATGAAGAGTCTCCTGTTGCCTCCTGTGTCTGAGCTTGTCTACTAGACATCCTCTGTGCCCAGCCTGGGAGTCATAGCTGAGCTCAAGCCAAGAGTTGGAGCCGAAGATCCCAAGCCATGGAGATCTGAGCTAGAGGGAAGCTATGACCCTGCACACTCCCTGAGCCAAGATCAGTGTGAAGGGACAAGCAGAGAGGTGCACGGGGACAGGAGAGCAACCAGAGACACCAAGAAGGACGGATGGATTGGTTCACTCACCCACTCCATTCTTTCACAAATACATGGTTATGGCATCCTGAGGTGCTATATGCTGAGCAATCCTCAGAGGCCAGTAATACAGGGAGAAATAAGGCTGGAAGACTCCTTCTCTCATGGTACTGTATGATACAGGGACAGATGACACACAAGCTTGCAATTAATGCACACATCAGCTTCAGACAGCAGTGAAGTGCTTCAAAAGAACTAGAACTGGTGTGGTATTACTGCTTGTGGGAGAGGGATGCCTACTTAGGACAAAGTGGTCTGGAAAAAAGCGCTTTGTGTGGGTTGATTTCCAGATGAAATTAATCTGGACATAAGAAATCCAGAGATGCAAGGGCTTTGGGCAGGAGAGTGTAGCCATTCTGAGTGCCAGGAGAATAATGTGACTTGAGTGAAGAAGGAGGGATGGGTAGGAGAGGAGGCAAATGCCAGTAGGCACCTGAGGCAGCATGGGGTGGCTCAGAGGCCGGAATCGCCAGTGTCCTGGGGAACTGATCATGATCTCTCAATGAAAAGAACAGCGGAGGGTGCTGTGGAGGCCATGGGTAGAGATGTCTATCCAGAGCCTGCAGGTTCACCTCAGAGCTGTGGGAGCGATAAATATGTGAAGGCCAAGGGTAAAAAGAACACTTTGGAAGTGCTCTTGTGTGTTGGACCTTCATATACATTGCACCTCTTTATTTTATGAAAAAATAAGATTTTTTTATAAAATAGTAAGAGGATAACAACAGGGAATACACTGTGTATCATTATCTTCTCAGTAGTTACTCAGAATAGAGGACATAGACCACAAAAGATTCTTACAAAGAGGAAACCAACAGGTAATAACGTGAAACTTTCTCTGCAAGGAACTAAAAGATACTAGTAGTATAAATGAAACAAATTAGCATATATATTAAAATATTTTTGAAACAAGGGCGTAGTAACTTGGGAAAGAGAGGCTCAAATACCTTGTACTTTTTACTTTTTACTTCAATTCTAATCACAGATGAGCTCGGTGATATTGAGAGAGTTATGTAACTCCCATTCAGGAAGCACTAAACTCCATGTCTGAGCCAGAGCCCATGACCTTAGCCACAGCATTCCACCTGGGGGAACTGAAGGCCATACCTAAGGTCTGGCATTTCACGCCACGTATTTGGCATGTGAGGATGTGCTATGCAGAGAGGCCAAGCTATGATGATAAGCCTGGTTAGTGTGAGTAGAGCCAGGATAGATTAAAATGTGAGATTTTTGACATGCTTTCTATTCTCCCAAGTGCAGCACGTTGGCTAAGCTTGTGGGCTCTGGGTCGAGATCAAGTCCCACTATTTTTTCCTGAACCATGGGAAAGGTTGTAATCTGCTAAATTGTGGTGTGGACTTCTTCCACTACACTCTTAGAAGGTCCGGTGGTTGGGTGTAAAAGCCAGAAGGATTTCTTGATTCCGTCACTTAAAACTGTGTGACTTTAGACAGGATTCCTTATCTGTCTGAGCCCTGAATCCTTACCTGTAAAAATGGGGTATAGATATGGATTTCAGCTGAATAAAAGGATTCTTGGGAAGATTACAGGATGTAATGCTATACACCAAAATCACCTGGTTCAATGCTTTCAGGGCTCTGGCACCACCAGGACTCAAGCCTGTTCATAGTTCATCCCACCCACTTGCACTGATACTGCCAGAGCTGGTGTCTGTGGCAACTTCTGGATGTCACGCCTCACACTGCCCTTCTCATGAGGCTCCTGCTCCCTGGCCTCTGGATTTTGGAAAGGAGCTTGAGAACCTGTTTTGCCTGATACTGGGGCTTCCTGCAGGGGGACCAGTTCTTGCCTGTCCTCCTCCATCCTGGGATCCTGACTTTAGTCTTTCTTACCTTTCAGCTAATGTCCAGCAGTCTAGGGCTTCTAGCTTCACATGTTTGAGCTTGGCTCCTTCTAGGGTCTGGTATGAATCCAGCTGCACTCAATCTTTCTCCGCCTGCTAAGATTGCACAGATGTGAACATCTGGGGATGCCCAGTGAGAGGAGAGGATTCTGCCTCACCCACTCCCGGGGCACTTACAGTATATATTGTGCCTACTTGGTCAGTGTCATCTTTCTGAAGCTCAAACATAACCAACTGCTCTGTTTTTATTAGCGATGCCAAGTGACTTTGGTCTGAGAGGAGTGTGCTTACCATGATCCTGGCTCCCTAAGCTTGAACCTCAGTTCTGATGATGGTTTAATCTGGTCTGGAATTGGGCCTCACTTCTAGACGGACAGTGTCTCTATTCCTGGGTGACAGAGCTGTCACATAATAACATTGCCTACTATCAGAAACATCCTGGCTTTCTTTCTTTTACTGTCCCACTGGCCCTGGCATCTTCTCCCTTATTGGTTCACAGACATCCCTCATACAACCTCTGCTGCTTGTCTCTCCTGAGCACTGCCTGTGCCAGGGCTCCCCAGTGCCTCAGGCACCCTTGCTCCAAGATGGCCTGTTGTTGCTCGTCATGTATCTTGAGTATCTTGTTCTTTCTGTGGACTGGCTTTGCCCCAGGAAGCATCTTTAGGATGAGTTGTGCACTTTCTTCCCAGGAAGGAATATCCTCATCCTGTTACAACTAACTTCCTTCCCTCTCTCACTCAAAACCATGCTCCAACAAGAGCTAGCATCTTTGAGCTCCAATAGGCTAGGATCACGCATTTGACTGTATTCTCCATCACTTGACAGCCCCAGTCACGTAGCACATGCTTAGTTAATATTTGCTGAATGAATAAAAACTGCACAGAAAACTGAGACTCTGAGATAATTGGACTCATTAATATTTTTATTATTAAAAATACAAATCCTCTTGTTAAGTAAGCAGAGCTTTCCAGGATGTGGCCAATTTCATTTGGTCACACACCATGGTCCTCGTACCACAAGCACTTTTTATAGTGGCATATGAAATATTTAGTTTCTGCGGCAATAGTGGCTCAAAGTGAACAAGAATCTCAATAGAGAGAGAAAAGTAAAGATGAAAAGACAAAGTTTTGCGTATGATTTAGGCAGCAGGATTCACAGCTCACAGAGAAGGGTTTGTATCTCCTTTACTTAACAAGCATCAGGCACTTAACAGTTCACCGAGACACTATTCCAGAGCCCACAGGGGACTGTGGTCATCTTTAGATGCCCGGGTTTGTCATTTTTCTGGTTTCTCCCTTTAGCTCCTTTCCCTGCCTGCCTTCCCCATACCCTAGCTAGGCCCCAAGAAGATGCTTAAAGAATGCGGCTGAATCAAAACGCACGGCTGCTGCATTTCATGGGCAGTACCTGACTCACAGGAAAATTATTAACTGGATGCATTTTTCAACAAAGGATAATCTCCTTGAAATGGCAAAGGCCCCAAAAGTGCATAGTGTAATCTTGCACAACACTCCACGGAGGTTTCTTAATCCCTCTAAAGAGCAGTAACATTTTGTTGTTCTGTCACAAAAGAGAGCACAAAAAATGGTTATATTTAGGGAGAAATCTCAATTGTGAGAGTTTTTTTTTAAGAAAAGAAAGACATATTTCAGGTCAGATATAGTTAATAAAAGGAGAGGGTTGTGCAAGAGAAAATGATTCACAGTATGTGGGATCAACTCTGTTCTCATCTGGAAAAGAGGGCTAAAGTTATAGCTTTCCCTAAACCCCTAGAGTCATTGTGAGGATGAAGCCAGACAGGAAGTATAAGCTCATTCTTCTTGAGCAGTTGTGCATGTCTCAGGATCATCCACATGGAGTCTTCACCTTGGAAAGCTCTCAGGATCTGGTCAGTGCAGGTCCCTAGGATACCTGACCACTTGGAACATGACATATGTTTAGCAAAGAAGACTTTGATGATCCTTTCAAACAAAAATATCTGCAATGAAGCAAATGTAAAAATAACTTTAACAAAACAAATTTTGAGCTGTCAAAGTTTTGAGCTTTCTTTCTACTAAGCATTTATACTGGTGATGATTTATTGCACTATCTCCATTGAATCCTTCCAACAACTCAATGAGGAGTAATTTCTATCTTCATTTTATAGACGAGGAAAATAAGTCACAGAGAAGGTAAGATGCTCAAGATCACAGAGATCAACAAATGGTAAAGCTCTTTTGCTAATAAAAGATCAAATTCTCTTAAATATCCTAACATCTCATTCATTCCACAAACATTTTCTGGGTACTTGTTCTGTGAACATTACCATGCAAGACATTGGGAAGATGCCAGCCTGTGCAGAGCTCACAGTCCTGCTATCACTGGACTTGGAATCTGATCCAGGTTTGCTTTCCAGGCTCCTTTAGATGGCCAGAAAGTGGACTAAGTGTAGCCCAGTCCCACAACTCGCTGTAGCAGTCAGAACACAGGCATTTGTTTCTGCAGAACAGCTGAGAGAAGCAGCTTCCCTTGAAATGTTCCTGTTACCCAGGAGCCTGTGTGCTATGGTTGAGATGTAAATTCGGCATCAGTTCTTCTAACTTTTGCTTTCCTGAGGCGAGAAACAGCTGTGCAGTTTATCTAAAGCCAACAGAAGTCCAGGAATGTGTGCTCTGTCCCAGCTGACACAAAAGTATCTCCATAATTAGCATAGGTGATATCTGTTAGGAAAGCCAAGGCCATTCTCTCTTTTCATTCCTTTCTTTCTCTTAGTGTGGTGTCCTGCATCTGCATACTGAATATGATTTTGATGAATAAATGAGTGAATGAAGCAACCTCAACTGAGTTTATGGCTTAGCTCCATCCAACCAATTAACATATAACTGAACTTGTGCCCAGGAAGAGCCATCTGGGGGATTATGGAGATGTTTCATGAGGATTAGGTTAGTTCCATGCAGGTTGGTCAGTCTGTAATCATCTAGCACAGAAAGATTCCAGACCCTTCTGTTTCCACAGACCATCCCTGGATAGTCTCTTCCGTTGCCCAGTCTTGAAACCTTGCCCGCACACGGAGGAGCTCCAAATCTGCCGGAGCCCTGTCGTCTCTGCCTCAGCCACAAATGTACATGCCATGGTGGCAGCTGAGCCGCTCTCCCTGAACTGTTCATGAGCACCACCAGAGGATGCAGCAGAAGACTTAAGATCACAGCCCCTTCCTCCCACCCCTTAACACCACAGCTCCTTCTGCGTTCTTTCCATCAGTGGATGGGCTACCGCTTCTACAAAACAAAGAACAAAAACGGAAACGAAGTCCACTCTATATTTAGCGCTTTTGTGTTTTGTGTACTGTGCATGCTCTTGCAACAATCAAATTTCTTTTTATTTTATATGAGGAAACTGAAGAAGATCTATATTTAAACTAACTTTGCCTTGGTCACAGCATTAGTAAGAGAAAGAGTTGGATTATAATCCAGATTATAATCCAGACAGTCTGGATCCAGTGCCCAGCATATGTAACTCACTACACTATCCCACTGCCTGGATGCTGTGCTGGGCAAACTGTGCATCCCACACCCTGGGGCATGACCATGCTTCTGCCCTCCTCTGTCCTGCTCTGAGTTTCAGGAGGCTGACCTCTTTGTATCCATGATTTTGGCTTCCCTGTCTTTTGTGGGAGGGCATGGACAATGGGAGTTTGGGAGGTTGGAGAAAGGATGAGTATCTATTCTTTAACCCCTTCCCTCTCTACCTCACTCTAGTACCAGCAGGAACTATTTCTGGGTGACAACTCCTTTCTGATTCCAGTTAAACCATGTTGCCACTGCTCCCTTAGGAAAGGTAAGAACTCCTCACTGTTGCTTTTCCCTGGGCCCATCTCTGTAGCTTCTGGTTTCTTCCTCCCTGTGCACACCTCTGTAAACAGCTTTGACCTTGTTTTTCCTGCTGGAATCTCAACTGATTTAGACTCCCAACCTGAATGTCCTCAGTGCCCTTTTCCCTTCAGTCATGCCTGCATCCCAGCTGACAGCCTGGGAGTTCTGCCCTTGAAGCCTTCCTAGTATATTGTGCTTGCTCTCTGCTCTTACTACTGGAATTTAGGTGATCCCATCAGTGTCCCACTTGAACTCTCTGCACACAGGCTCTTATATCTCCAGTTTATCTGCCACAACAACTTCTGCCCAAAGCCAGATTCACTCTTCCACTTGCCTCTTCCACACTGTTCAATGGTTCCCCAAAGTCCAAAGAATAAAATCAACTCCTAAGCCTAGAGTAAGACTTAATGCGTTTTTGTATTTCTGCCAGGGTCTTGCCTGAGTTCAATATATGCTGTGCTGAGCGAAGAAAGCAGTATCATTATTTGGGAAGCTCTAACACGTGTAAGGCCCAGGCATACAGGGTTGCAGTGAGAGCAACCTCACAGATGCTATACTGTCAGACAGTGCTATAAACCCCAAATGAGCAGCTTCAGAAACCCTTCTAAGCCACAGCATTTTGCCCTTGCTACTTCTTTCCAGTTCCATTGATGGCTCACGCAGGAGTTTCCTGTCTCTCTCCTTCCCATCAGGGAAACAGGACTGTGGATGGTTAGGAGGCTGGGCTGCAGTCAAAGCACCAGCATCTAGCCCTTGATGCTTGTGTGTGTTTAAATGAATTTCTAGACTGCTCAAAGACTGTTTTCCTTATCTCTAAAACAGGAATAGCAGTAGTACCTACATAGGGTTTTTGAGAAGAGTAAGTGGTATAATACTTATAAAGTACCAAGGAGAGTATTATGAATAGAGTAAACTCCTGTTATGGTTTAGATTTAAAATTTCTTACCCAAGTCTCATGTGTTCAAAGGTGGGGCTTTTGGATGGTATTTTAGAATGGCAGTGGTGTACTCATCAGCAGATTAACCAACTCATAAATTCATAGCTGAACATGTTGTCAGGAGAGGTGGCCTGGTCCAAAGAGGTGAGGAACTCAGAGGTGAAGCCTAGTTGCATATACTACTGTCCTTGACTCCTTTCTTCTCTCTACGTCGTGGCTGCCCTGTGGCGATGGCCTTTCCTCCTCCATGCCTTTCCATCACGCTATTCATCCCTTGGAGTCAGTCAGCCGCGCACTAAACCCATTGAAACCATGAACCAAAATATACCCATCCTCCTTTAAGGTGCAAGTCTTGGGTATTTTGTGCAATCTATGGAGAAGGGACTAAGACTCCCTCAAACATGTGAGCAGGTTTCGTATATGCCCTCTTGTGGAACAGAACAATTGTAACACATAATGCACAGCATACAAACTATGTGTACTTAGCAGTGCTTGCATATTTCAACTTTTATTTAAACCTCCTAGAAATATGTGATACAATATTAGCTCTGTTCGTAGAAGAAAATAACGGCACACAGAAAGGTTATGCATCTTGCTGAGGTCACACCGTTATAAGTGCTGGAGTGAAGATTAGACTACGAGACTTCTGGCTGACTCGCTGTTCATGTTCTGTTTTATTTTTGTTTTTATTTTTTGCTTGTCCGTTTTAGACAAGGTCTCACTATGTAGTTCAAATTGCCTTTCAACTCACTATGAAGCCCAGGCTGGCCTTGAATTCCCAGGTGTTCCTCTTGCCTCAGCCTCCCGATTGCTGGAATTATAAGCCGCTACTCATGTTCTACATGCTACACTGTCCAGTTAAAAGTCAACTCATAGCCATGCACGGAGGTACATGCTTGTAATCTTAGCACGTAATCCTAAGGCAGGAGGATTTCCATAAATTCAAGACCAGGCTGGGATACATACTGAGTTTAAAGCCACCCTGAATTATATGAAAAGAACCCATCTCAAATTTAAGAAATTAGAAAAAGGGCCAAGATATAGCTCATTGTAAAATTCCTGAGTTCTATCTCTAGTACTGCAAAGTAAAAGCAAGCAAGCAAGCAAAGAGAAAGAAAGAAAGAAAATAGAAAATAATTAAATAGCAAGATCTGTCAGTCACAATAACACTGTTATGTTGCACAAGCAAATCACCCAATCTTTCAGTGACTTTCAGAAAAGTGTAATTCTCATTCTTTTCCTATTTTCTTTGGAAATTGATTGGAACCCTGTTCTGTCATCTTTACTTTAGGACCTTGACCGAAGCAGTAGCCCCAGACTGTTACCGACCGTCCTGGGAAGATGCATAAGGGGAAGATGCCAGAAGATATGCTGGCCCTTCAAGCTTCTGCTTGGAAGCAATGCACATCTCTGTGGCCAAAACAAGCAAAACACACAGCCAGGCCTGATGTCATGAGACAGAGACAGGGAATGTAACTTTCTTCCAAAGAGAGGCTCTGACTGGGCAAAGACAGAAGTCTGATCTATCAGAAAGCAAATAGCAAGTCTAACCTGGCCTCACTTACTAGAGAACCAACTGCTGGTTACTGGAGACCCACTATGAATGAGGCAGTGTCTTGCACAGTTTGGCTTGTGATCTTTACACACACACACACACACACACACACACACACACACACATCCCACTGGACACAGGTTACCATTTGAGTTTTACAGATAAATACATGAAGGTTTTAATCAAGCTAACTAAATAAAGGAACTGAGATCACAGAAACAGTAAAACAGTGGGATGTGGATGTGACTTGAGTCTAAGGCATTCTGCTCTCTCTCTCTCTTAAATCACACTATCTTTAGGTTGTAAGCCTCCTGATTAAAAGCATTACTTTCTACAAGAGATGAGTAAACTTTTGCTCCTCCAAGTGTCACCCCTGAAGCAGCAGTATTGGCCCCACTGGCCAGCCGTGCGCGTGTCCAGGGTCCACCCCAGAGCTGCTCCATCAGCGGATACATGTTAATGAGATCCCCAGGTAATCTGAGACATTTGAAAAGCACTGATGTAGGTACCAAAGGAAAATTAAAGCAGTTTTTCCTTCTCTGCTGAAATCAGAGAGCAGGAGAGAGCTGACCGTGGTGCTCCCCACTGTGAGAAAGTCTCATCAAATTAATTTTGTTGAAACAGGAGAAAATGACCTAAAACCTCCTTCATATCCATGTGGGAGCAGCTTTCACAGGAGCTGCTGAAAGCCTATGACCTTATTTGCCTCCTCCAAGCCTTTCCCTGATTCCCCCAAACCTTAACACTCATTCTGTCATCAATGAGGTCAGCAAGCACGCTGCTACAATCCAGGAACTGTGCCAAACACTGGAGTGTCACAAGGGTCCCTGCCCTGGGGAGGTCTACTGTCTGGCAGGGGAGACATCATGCAGACAGACACTGACTACACTGTGGAACTGGTGTTTGTACAAAGGAGGCACTTTGGAATCCAAAAGAATACACTGCTGGCTGTCTTGGGGGCTCAGGTCATACCTCATGGAGAAAGCATGTGGAGGAGAAAGATGTCAAGGTGTGAACAGGATCCTGTGTGCAGGCCTGGGAAGGCTTTCAGTGAGGAGCCAGCATGTAGGAAGTCACTAGGGCAGCAAAGCATTCCTGGGTATCCCTGGTGCATGGGGTTGGAGGGAGCAGGGGCAAGATCTTCAGGTATTTTCCCAGGTGTCAGTGTCTAGAAGATCCAGGTGCTGGAGCCTGATGGGACATGTAAAAGGAGGATGAAGAGGGCTAGGGTCTGGTCAGGAGAAAAGAATCAGGCGAGTCACCTTTGTGTCCTCTCAGCCTTGACTACCTGTGGGCTCAAGCCCCACCCTGCTTCTGAGATAATCTGGAACAGGTCAGGTAGTGGTTTTAGATTCTTACTGTGACATTTGAATAAGCAGATTATTTTAATCAAGGAGAAATATATACATAAATGGTTAGGCCCAAAGTACTATGAGAGTACAGAGAAAGATCACCTAACCCAGCCGTTGGGGAGGTCAGGGAAGGCTTGCAGGAAGACAGGGTCACAGCTGGGTTTTAAAGAAGGGAGCACGGACTGAACGGAGGAGGTGGGAATGGAAACCATGAGGCTGTGGGGCAAGGTAGTGCAGGACGGGTGGTACATAGTGGGAATGAAGGGTGTGTGCACTGCTTCGTGTGTGTCAGTAGCTCATGGAGCTGAGATGTAAAATCAGGAGGAAGCAGAAGTGAGTGGCTGCATCCTGAGGTCCCGTGATTGCCTCAGCTTACACAATCAAATCTGTCTTCTGCCTCCCATTCCTGCTCCACCCACCCTATATCTTGCAGTTTGGGCTCCAGGCCTGGGGACTCCCAGCAGACAGGAGTAAAAGGGCATCCTTGGTCCAGGAGAACACCAGGAAGGTGTTGGTCAAAGAGAGATGCTAAAATAGAGGGCTAAAATGCAGGGCTGGGCGGGGAAATATGGCTCTGGAAGCATCTGGGGACCAGAAGAGCTGGTTATTTGTTCTCCAGTCTGCTTGTCACAAGTGATAACGTAGGTGCCCCTGTGCTAGGAGGCAATTAAAGCCCAATTAACTTTTGTGACCCGCAGTTCTGAGTGCGTGTCAGAAAGAGATTTAGAGATCATTAAATATTAGGGTGGGTGAGTGGAGGGGGCTGCAGGGTAAGGGCAGTAGGAGGAAAACTTTGCTCTGAAGCTGCCAGCTTTGGGGGTTTGTCTGCTACAATCAGTCCCCAGTATAATGCAGGAGGAGATCACTCCATGGGGGAGTGGAGGGACCCCAAATGATTTCACCCTCCCTCTTAGCCATCCCTCCCCAGGTCTTCCCCTCAGAATAGATGCTGGGACTGCAAATGATGTACAAATGAGTACAAATGCTTCCTGAGACAGGAGGGGAGGGGACAGGAAGGGATGGGATGAGAGTCCTCTTGACAGCTGCCTCCTAGGAGCCTGCGCAGTTTATTAAATTAGCAGGTTTCTCTCTTGTGGCAAGGGCACTGGAGAATGAAATGCCAAATGGATCGGTTTCATGGAATCTGAGACTGATAAATGTTCAGAGCGAGAAGACTCCTTGGAGAGCATCGGGACCAAACGCCTTCATTTTTCAGACGAAGAACCTGCAGCCCAGAGATAGGAAATGACTTTCCTAAAGTCACAGTTGGCACTTGAAACCCCAAACTAAGAGGCATCCAGTGATGGACGGCGAATTCTCTCCATAATTTATCAGTGCTGCGTACTTAGTGTTCTTTACGTGGAATTTAATTTTGATAAGGAGTACCTGCAATCTCAGAGATAATTTACTGTGAAAGATAATTCGTAAGATTTTCCATCATTATTAACATTGACTTGAATTATGTTGCATTTTACATCAGAACAGGGGTTTAATTTAACCCACTGCAAACAATTCTCTCCACCAAAAAAAAAAAAAAAAAAACAGAAACACTCCTCCTTTCCATAACGGTAAGGCCTCCCGGCTTCTCCAGAGATAACTCTCGTGAGAGTTGCAGTTCTTTGCCTGGGTCTGTCTTCTCAATCAGGTGCTCACACTCGTCTTTTAAATCTTCATTTGTGTCCATTGTTACACTGGCCACCTCGGGACAGAGCATCATTCCTCACAGTAGCAGAGAAGCAACAAGGCAGACACAGGACGGAGGGGTTAGCTAGGTTGAACTTGGATTAATGAGCATCAACTGCCAGGCACTAGGCTCCGCTCTAGTGGCACCAGGGCCAGAACCAGGCCATTAAGACCCACTCTTCTTGGGCTTATTCCTCACCAGGACTAGCCAGTCTAATGAGAATCAGAAATGACAGATGGAGGAGTATAATGTCCCCAGTTAGCCTGACCTTCCTCCAGCATTTACATTGACCTAGACTCAGCTCAGGTTATAGCCCACTTTCGCAGTATGGAGTTCCATTTCTCTCTTGAGCGGAGCTTTGCTCACTATGGTAGCCAGTCGTCACAGGTAGCGATTTAAATTAAATTAAACAATTACAAAAGAAAAGGTTCAGCTCCTTAGTCACACTAGCTAAATTCAAGTGTTCCATGTCCACCCGCTTATGGCTGCCATATTGAACAGTGCAGGTTGGGGTCATTCCATCACCTTAGAAAGTTTTATGGACAGCAGTGTTCCAGAGGCTGGTTTGTTTGAATGGTTCTTGTTTCCTCAAAGAGATATCGTACTACATAAGGCCTGTAAGAAACTGAGCAAAGGATTACCAGATTTGGGCATTGGCATATCTTCTGTGCCGAGAGAGGGGCCAGAGCAGCTCTCCGTATGTGACACTGGGGCCTGGTTCAATCAAGCATCATGCCATGAAGTGGCTTCCACCATGACTCTATTTCTCCAAGGAAGATTAAGGTGAACACCTGACCTCTGTCGACCATCTTCCCTTCCTCAAAAGCCTGCGAGAGTCTTCTCTTGCAGTTGTATTCTTCCCAGTACCAGGGGCATGAAGAAAACGCTGGTAACCAATATTCACCATATGCTTACGTTATGCCATCATGGTGCTAAGAGCTTTCAGGGAAGTCCTCCTTTGGGTACTTAAGAACCTCAGTGCACAGAACATAATTTACAGAAGTGGTGTCCTCTTAAAGAACCTAACCACATGTGCCAGTCAAGAAATGGGTTGCCAGGAAGTGGACCCAGACCTCTGCTCCAAAGCTAGGTTGTGATCCCCAGCCATATTACTTTCTACCAATATGCCTGACCCTTCCTGAGTGTGCCCTGTTGGAAAGACACTTGAGCACTTCAATTTTCACTTTCCCTCCAATGGGACAATCTGCCTTCACCCTTTGCAAGGGCTTTGTGAAGATCTAATAAAAGAGTTAGGTGAGGAAAGTAACTTTTGGTCCTTAAAACCCTGTCTCACTGTCAGGGCCTTAATGAAGAAAATGACCACTGATGCTGTTGTATGGATCACTACTATGTAGGCTGCAGAATCACCTGGCGAATCTGTTCCATGTGCAGATATTCTGGCCACACTGAGAAGCTCAGACAGTGGTAGTCCAGGACCAGGAATCTCTATGTACAACAAGTACTTTAGGTGGTCTGATGCAAGGAACCTCAGGTTCCAGTTTGGGGACTTATGATTTGTTTATACATGGGCTGAAGAAAAGCTGAAATGTTTTCTAATAAGAACCTAGCAGCTAAGAGGTGGTTGGCTTCTTTTCTCGCAGCTTCTAGCAGGGTCCTCAGGTTTTACAGGCAGGTGCCCAACCTACCCCATGCATAGCTGGGTAAATAGGACCTCCCCCATTGGGCAGCATAGTCCTTCGCCTGGCATCCAGGAAAGGAGGAAGCCTGCTGTCCCACCATTCCAGTCTTACTGGGAAAGAGCATCGTTGGGAGGGTGTGTAGTCCTGCTTTTGTAAAGTATTCTCCACCTCATCATGGGCAGACCCTCAGGAAGAGGTGAGGCTAGATAGCATGGCTTGTGGTCCTTACAGAAAGGCTTTTACTAAATTATACCTTGGCATTAGGTCACCAGCCTGCTAGATGAAAACATGCTATAATGAATCTCTATTTTGACTGTACAGGGGATGCTGTTGGGGACAGTACATCATAATACTCTCTCCTTGCAAGTACAAATGGGGCACATTTCTCTCAGGTTCCAGCTCCAGGAAAACTGGAGCTTCATTGAGCGATGGATTTAGCTCATAGATACTACGACATGCCATGCTGGCTTGGTGTTTTAACATTTATTTACTTATTTATTTTAGTGAGCTTGAAGACTTAAACAAGACTTTCAGTTCAAAGCCAACAAATCATAGATTCTTTATAAGGTGTTTCTCTGTACACACATCCCTCCTTGGAGCTACCTATATGGTGGTTTTGTTTTTCTGCCCGTATTTTTCTTTTACTCTGGCATACTCATCTACCACTTTCTCTTCTGACATCACATGAAATTTTTTTAATCTGCTTAAAAACAAGGTTCTTTTAATGAGCTGTGTAGTTTCATGAGTCTTTGCTTCCACCAGTTATTAACTGTTCCACTTAGGTGCCTGGAATTGTTCTAGGCACAGGGATACAAGAGTGAATAATCCAGACAAGGTTCTTGTTGTGACCGAGTTTATATTTGTACTGGGCATGGGAACACAGACAACAAACAAGGAAGCAAGTAAATAAAAATGTAGATTCAGAGAGGGAAAATCTTATAAAGGCAACAGGTAAAGCAGCATGATAGCAAAGGACTGGAAAAGAGAGACAGGGTAGGGTGGGAGGGACGCCTCTGCAGAGGGTGACATTTGAACTGAAATCTGGATGAGGAGAAGCTATTCAGAAGTCTGAGGATGAGTTTTCCAGGCAGAGCAGACAGCAAGTGCAAATGACAAAGTGCTGGGGTGGAAGAATGTTTGTGCTCACCCTGCAAACATGGGATCAGCTTTTACAGCCCTTCTCACCCCTATCTGCTTTCTCCTTGAAAGAACTCTGTCATTGTACATCAACCAAAGTGAAGGTCAGTCACTTCGTGCCTGTATTCCTTCTATACCTGTGCCACTCACAGTGAGCTGCACACTGACACTGGCAGGTCTTCCTCCTTCACAGGAACGCGAACACCTGGGATGTCCTGGGGACACGAGGAGCACCTTCCTTCTCTGTAGCAGTTTCTAGTGGGCAGAAAGTGCACAGAGTAGTTCTGTTTCTCCAAATAAGCCCCATCCCAGCCAGCCCACAGGTGTTAAGGAAAGAAACCCCTTTTCCACTCCCGGAGCCCTGAACTGCTTCTGTTCTACCTGTGACTTGAATAGATTAGCTGCGGAGAAGGAGCCGCCTGGGGAGTCAGCCAGCCACAGCTCGGGAGGAAGGAGCCACTGCCTCCTTCCTCCATGGGGCTCCTTCTGGGAAGGGAATGACTCTTACAGCAGTATTGGATTTCCCTGAAAGATTTATGACCCAATTTAAAGTTATGGGGCTTTTATTAATTATAATAAACACCAATTTCATTACACTTCAACTTCCAAAGAAATTACATACTATGGAAGGGAAATAAAATGTTAGTTTTGTGCTAATGCCAGGCACACATTAACTGGTTGGGCACTGTTGGCTGCTCTGCCAGCTCAGAGAAAGGGGCATTTGGGAAGGGAGGAAGAGCCTGAGAGCTTGAATCCATTTGGCCAAAAACAGTGTAAATGAGCTGCAAATTACCTGGGGTTTGGTGTCCAGACCATTTCTTTTATGAGAAGCAGTGTCAGGTAATGCACTTTGGGTTCTGAATCCTAAATTCTATACCTGTCTGTCTCTGATTTGCTCTGTGTTATGAAGCAGGTTTCTTTCTTTCTCTACACAAGGAATTTTCTCATCTTAAAAATGAAAACTTGACCCAGGTCAAGTATGGCAAATAGATTTAATCTCTTGTGACAATTCCAATTTCTAGGAGGTAAGCATCTACGAGGCTACTTTGAGGATTCTGAGGTTTCTTGCAAGGATTCCTGGGAAAGAGCAGGTTGATGAATTACAGCAGTATGGGCTGAGGAACAAGCTAAGAAAGGAGAGCTCTAGAATAGAGCTCTATTCTAGAGCTTGATGAGCTCAAAGACCCATTCTGGATTTCTGTGGTTTCATTTAAAGCTATGTAGTCAGCAACACAGCCAGCATTAAATGTCGGGATCTCTTGGGTGCTTAGTCCAGAACCGTTACCTACAAAACAAGTCAAAAGGATGTGATACGTCACATGCCGTGGTAAGGATCCATCAGTGCCGAGGGAGGCTTGTTCTTTGCAGTGGAAGATACTCAGCTACCCCTCCAACTTTCATTTCTATCGTTCTGTCTTCAGATCTTGCTGATTGGTGGCTCTTGCCACAAACTTGGTGACTCGGGTTTTTGGGGACCACCTTTTCTGTCAGCCGCAGAGCAGTCAGTGTTATCAGGCTGTCATCAGTGTCATCAGCAGATTTTTCAGGTTGTTTTGTTCACTTGTTTTGCTTTTGCTACATGCCCCTTGGTCTCCATAGGTTCCAAAGGAGAACATTTTAGTTAAAACCAATTGGTGTCAGGCTGGCTCACTGTGGACTTGCCATCTCTACACTACATTTGTCTGTGTTGGGGATTGGAAAATATTTTGACAGTTCTGGGGTGACAGGATTCGATGAACCCCTCGAGGGTGAAGATGAGAATTCAGCAACTTTGCACAATCGCTTCCGGCCAGATGTGAAATGAGGCTTCTGGGTACAAATTGAGTGCATTTGGACATTTGGCTCGGAAGCCGGCTGAGGCCTAAAAGGAGGCAGACGAGAAGAATGTACAGTCTATGAGCGGTGATGTACTTACCTGTGTGCCAGGGCTCAGGATTCGAGTACGTATCAGTACAGTGAGCTGTTTACTCCTGGGCTGCCCTCACCTCCATACCTCTTACCTGTCACCACCCAGACGAATACTGCATCAAAGTCACTGAATGTTAAGATCCCACAGTTGCAGTTCTGCAGACCTGACTTTGAATCCAAGCTTCAGCAGTCAGAACTGGATTGAGAAAGTCCCTCAGCTCTGACGGCCTGCGGTTTCCTCATCTGCAAAACTGGAATTGATAACGAATGACAGAGTACGGGACAATGAACTCATGTAAGGCAAGCGAGGCAGGGAGAGAGATGCTGTGTTCAAGAGATCACAGGAACTAGCGTAGCTCTGAGTTACTGCGTGACCGTGAACGTGATATTGACCCTTCCTGTGCCTCAGTTTTCCCAGAAGTCTCAGGTGGGGCTGGTTATTTCCCAGGCCTTCCTGGTTTTGCCCAGTGGTTTAGATGATAAAGGTCCTCTGATGTGCTGGAGAGCACAGCGCACATGCTCCCTGCATCCTGAAAGCCGGGGCACTCGGATGTGTGCTTTCCACTCCCCACCCACCAATCCTAACCCATGCTCAGAAAAAGGAGATATAAGGTTGGAGTGCTGGATTTAACATCTGCATTTACTAAATGTGTGGCTATTGCCAGTCACTCACGCTCCCCACTCCTGTTTTTTCTGTATCTGAGTAAGAGGGGTTAGTGGCAGTATTGTGGCAAGCACGGAATGTTTTATTTCACACCATGAGCTTAGTGCCTTGCCAGGCTGGTGACAAAGCAAGTGCGGGCTGCCATTCTGGGCTTGCAGTGCCCAGCTGGGAAATAGAGACTCCCATTCATGGACTGTACCTCTTTTAATGAAAGGTGTTAGGTCTGCCCTTTAAGGGGTGTCCTGGTTTAGTTAGGGTCAACAGGCGAACAGTTTTTGAAAAGCCTTCCTAACACAGCATGGTTGACGTCTGCTTAAACTGGTGAGGTTTCTTCTCTGATGAGACCCCCCACCGTGCTCTCTGGTGTCTATCCCACACGGCCCGAATACTGAGGTTCTCTTTAAATTTTGCTTTAGGGTAGAGAATAACTGTAATTGAAGAATGTAAAATTGAAATGCCAGTCAAGGGTCCGTTTCCTATTAGAGGCAATCAGCTCTTACATCTGAAAATGCAGAGGGTAGAAATTGCCCCAGCAGGGCAATGCTCAGGGTTTGAGTGAGACAGAGAATGCAAATTACTCAGCATACACTAGGCGCTCAATAAGGAACAATGTTTTTCAACTATGAGTTGCTGCTCTGTTCATACTGTCACCCAGCCTTTAATTGCCTCTAGGCAAAGATGTAGTGTACCTGCATTACTTTTCTTTCTGTCTTAGAGCCTGGTAGAGGGCTGGTGGATGCCTGGGCAAAATGTCTCCTTCGGTCTCCTTCAGCTCCTTTCAGGCCAAGCTTGTCTCTTTTCTTTTTTTTCTTCTAGGTCTGAATGTTCCTTCCCCCAGGATGGCATCTTGCAAGCCAGTGCAGAAATGGAAGTCACTTCTGTAATATTCTGCCCTTCCCCATCACCAGCTTAATTTTCCCCACTGGTTCAACCCACACTATCAGATGTTTCTTTGGGGGAATCTTCCCTCCCTACCAGCCCAAGTAAGTTCTGATTTTGCACATTCAGAGAATCAAGTGACTCTGGAGCCGCCGTGGGATGAATATTCATTGTCCCTCCTCAGCTGTGCAGTGGACAAAATGCTGATGGCAGAGGATGGGCTGGGCCCGTGGACTTGGCCAGCGGGCACTTTGAGCTCCTTGAGGATGCAGTAATGCAACAGCCTGGCTCCTGTCAGGGTTTCTCTGGGGGTTTTGCAAATTCTGTGCTTTTAGGAGAGTCTCCAAGCTGTGACAGGGGCATGGCCCTCTGGGCAGCTGCACTTTCTCGGGACCTATGTGTGTAATTTATGTTATGGGAAGGTTTCCATGATTGCCATCCACCTTATCTCTTGTGACTCAGGCCCAAGTGTCCTCAGCTGAGAAGGCAAAACTTACACTATATTCTGTGAGCACAGTGTCCTGGGCTTGGACAGGACGTGGTGGACCTGGCCTCCATCAGTGCTCACTCTATCCTGCTTTTTATGGGAGCCTAGAGCAACACACTGTCTTGTTAAAAGGCAATTGGAAGATATTCTTGCCAGAAACAAACCAAGGGCAATGGAGAGGTTAGAATCCTGGGTAATGTGGGGGTCTCAAGACGATAAATTGTACTAAACCTCCCCAGATAAAGCCAACCGGTAGACACATGGGGCAATCAGGCTTATACCATGTGAAAGGGATATTATTACCCAATGGGTTATTTGTGTGTGGGGCCAGGAGAAGGACATTGAAAATTAAAGACCTTGGAGAAAAATGCAGGTTGCTGTTCCAAGTCTTGTGTGTAAAGCTGAGACATACTTTGAGAAATTTAGAAACTAGCAGGCCTAGAGGCGGGGACTGGGGGTGAGCATACCCGAAAAGCAAAAAACCAAAACAGTGATTCCCCCCTTTTCCTTTGTTTTCTTAACCATTAGCTATAGATATAATCCAAAAGAGCTACGGTTCCAAACTTTAGCTCAAGAGAATATAACCTCTTCTGCATCTGTTAATAAGGTCCAAGGCCCAAATAAAGTCCAAACCACAAGGGAGGGGCTGGAAAAACATCAAGGTCTCAAAACAAACTCAAGAGAAACATTCCACTTAGGGAGTCAACAGAAATCTTCATCCCTCTAAGATTGGCCCAAACAGCCCACTTTCCTCCTACAAGAACAATGACCTTGCAGGGAGGAAATGATATTCCTCGAAGTCCAATTTAATCATATAAGTGTAACCTAAGAACTAATTCAATGGAAACGCCGTCTTGGCACTTGCCCACTTGTACGCCTGAAGGTGTATTCTCTATTGCTGTGAAAATAAATCACTTTGCAATAAACTCTGCCTATCCTCTGTATGATCGCCTCCATGTCTTACCCCGAATTCTTTTGTGAAAGACACAGGGAAGGAAGGAATGAGCATCACCAATTCCTCATGGTGTTTTGTTTTTTTTTTCCCCAATACTGGGGATCAAACTCAGGACCTTGCACTTGCTAGGCAGGCACTTATTCCACTGAGCTATATCCCAAACCCCTCTCATGGTGTTTTGACCCAGCTTCCTGGTGACACACTAGGAGACCACTTTCATCTTCTAACCCCATTGATATTCTCTACAGCGTCTATCCAATGCCCTTTTGTTGTTCCAGGACAAAAAAAAAGATGTTTTCTCCCAAGAGCCTCTCTTCTCTCTCACCTGTTTCATATTAGCTCTGTATTACGGCTTCTCATCCCACCACGCTTAGTGTTGCTCAAGGACAAAGCCCATCTTTGAATCACCTTGGTGCTGCCGTGACGTAGCACGCTAACTGCTATCTGGAGTGTGTAACAAATGCTCTGTGTCTATATTTAGCTCCGTTAACTGGTCCTTATTGACTTTGGTTGGAAATAAAGTTTGAAGCGTCTCATACCGCACAAGCCATGACTGCAGAGTAGTAGAACTGTGTTTGCAGCAAACACACCCATACACATCAACATCAACGACTGTTGACTTCGAAACAGTTCATCTCCACGGAAGTCTACACACTGCTTTCAGCAACACTGCTGTTGCTCAAATGTACCTGAGATTCTAGTTTCACAGCTGTTGTCTTTAACTGAAGGTTGGACAGAAGCGGGGTGGGTACCAGTGGCTGGGATCCAGCCATGGAGATGGCAGCAGGGAGGGCTCCTGGGAGGGAAGAGAACCACCATGTGAATGAGTATGGTGACCTCTGAAACAAGTCTAAGAGTGAGGACCCGTGGTCAGCAGTGGGTTTACACTAGAAATGCCCTTGTGCAAACTGAAGATGATGGTGAGTTTAGGTTACTGGGACAGTTGTAGGAATGGGGACCAGTTATTCTCCAGTTATGGGAGTCAGTGCCGGTGCAGTGCTCTGGGTCAATGAAATAGAGGTAGATTTTCCTTGCAGCTGTGTAAGATACTAACAGCAAAGAGATTCCAAAAATATATCAGATCTCGCTTTATCCCAGGTCGAGGGCTATGCCTTCTTTCCTGCGTGTGAGTCTGCTGTCTTAGTCTCTTGAATAGCTGAGTTTATCAGCATATACCACCACAGCTACAGAAAACATACCACAACTGAAACTTTATAGTTCACACAGGAGTCCATCCTATCTTCCCACCAGTACTCTAATATCTCATCTTGATGAACTCAGCTTACCCCCATCTTCAGTGGCTTTGTCTGTTGGCCAAATTCCTATGCAGTCCCCAGAAGTGAAGATGCTTATGTTTGAAGAAACAACAGAAGGATGCGAAATCTCCCAAGACGGCCTCAGTGAGAAGTTGCAAGAAAATTTTCAGCAGAGACAGCACCCTTGTTTAACCTCGCTACACCCTGGCTTAGCCACATAATGAGGCATGACCACTGCCAGCTGGCAGCATGGCAGTGAAAATAATGAAGCTGAACTCTGGGTGGGCTCCCAGAGTGAACCTCAGGAAGATTCGAGGGCCAAGCTCGTGGGGTGGGGCTGAAGTCAGAGAGTGACCAGGGTCTGAGAGACAAATCTGAAAGGACACCTGAGCCCACGTGATGCCTGAGTGGAAGTCAGCACTTACAGGAAGAGATCAGCAGGAATAAACAGGACCAGTCTAGGGAGTAGAGGAGGACAGGCATATGGTTATGAGAACCATCTGTAGCAAATAAATCTAAGTCCCTTCTTTGCAAGAGGATGTTAGACTCTGCATCAGGTACGTTAATGGGCCCCATCACTTAAATTTCAAATCTGAAACTTTTGTGTTCAAAATTCTTATAACATGATAGACAGATGTCTTCATGGCATATACATGAGGTTGTGTCTTCCCTCTTCTCTACCACTTGGCTTATTTCTCATAGCTATACAGTTTGTATAGCTTACAGTTTGTACACCTTAACACTTAGTCTACACAAATAGAACTCCTGGAAGTTGTGCAGTGCATAATATACATCCTATCTTTTTTTTTTGGTCTTTTTGAGACAGGGTCTCCCTGTGCAGTTCAGGCTGGCCTTGAGCTCACTTTGTAGCCCAGTTGGTCTTGAACTCACAATGATCCCCCTGCCTCAGCCTCTTGAGTGCTGCAATTACAAGCATGAGCCACCACACCTGGCTGTACATTCTTTCTTAACTTTGAGGATCCTAGTCATGTCACTGCTAACTCATGCATGACCATCCTTTTTGTATGGGTTACTTTTCTCTCATTGCTGAGACAAAATACCTGACACCCCGAATTGAGGAAGGAAAGGTTTATTTAGCTCACAGTTTGTGGAGGTTTCAGTCCATACTTGTCTGGCTCCAAGGCCAGGTGGCACATGGCAGAGGGCAACCGTTCATGGAGGCAGAAAACAGCAAAAAAAAAAAAACAGTGAGAACAAAAGGGAGGAGTGGCCGCAAGCAGCCTCTTTCTCTCCCTTACATACGCAAACTACCCACGCCAGGACAGGTGTAGCACTCACAATCACAATCCCAGCACTGGATCATGGATCAGTCATAAACTCTAAAAGCCTGCCCCATGATTGCATGAGGCTTTGGGGGGGCACCCAGACACAAACCATAACACTTTTCTTTTAGGGTTAGCACATATTTCCAAAAGCTAACCTAGTTAACTCTGATATACTATTGGTATATTGGTAACCTAGTTAACTGTGGTATATCACGTGGTAACTTAGCACATAGCACACATTAAATAAAATCAGCTCCTCCCCCATCTTTACCATCCCGCCACCCATTAATAAGTATCCAAGTGCAGTGTATAAGCACGAGGGGAGTAGGAGCTAGTGTGTATTCACCTGTCAATCAAGCCTGGGGAGGAAGGCAGCTCTCCTCACCCTCATCCCCAAGGTGAGTTTTTGGGGAAGAGACCAGTGATGAAAAGTTATTAGTGGTTTTGCTTTATTGTTCTGAACATTACTGCTCAAGGTCCCTCCTGAGCTACTTGGGTCCCAGTGGAGCATGGAATTGTTAGAATATACATCTAGCAAATGTCTGTCTCCACCAGCACAGAGACTCTACATGCTCATTAAAATAAAATGCTCCTCTGTGTATTATTTGTTACTATCAGGGCAGGAATAAAAACCTAAATACTAACTGTACTATTTTGACTCATGTCAAGTAAAAAAGAAAATCTCTATTAGGCTATTCATCAGCCTAGTGAAAAGTACTTAACCGCAGCACAGCAATGATCAGTCTATTTTCATACACTCTCCTTCCCAAAAGCTCGATAAAGACTCACTAATAGACAGTTGTATGTGCACCTAGCCAGGTATAAGGAGCCCATAAGACATGGAGGAAGTGGGGCAGGCACTGGGAAGTAGGTGGGCTGCCCATTTAACCATTTCACTTTCATTTGGGCTGTGCCAGGAGCTCCAGCTGATCCCAGCAGGGGAGGGCCTATTCCCACCTGGGAGCACTGCGTGAGACGGGTGTCCCATTCCTTAGCTTTGACCGCAGACAGCAGGGGGTGATATAAGCAAGTCAGGGAGAGGGCAGGGACTGGCTCAGAGCATCTGAGTGCCTGGTCTTCAGCTGAGACTCCGGACTGTGGTTCCTCTTTTATGCATTAGGTTCAAAGAAACCCAAGACAAATCCAACTGCGATGATGTGCTTCCAGGACCAAGCCTACAGCTTTTCCTCTCTGACCTACTGTTCTGCCTCATCTCCCTGGGTCTTTCACTCCTTGCACTGCAGCCAGCACAGTGCATCTTTTGGGAGGGAGTCCTTTTTCACCATCTACTCCTGCCTCTAGCTCACTCATGTCTCTTACCTACTTCCTAACAACTGGCATTGCTGCAGTGACAACTGCCACAGCAGGCTCTAGAAGACAGATACTCCCTTCCACAGCTTTAGCATCAGTAGGCAACTTACTCTTACTTGGCCTCCGACGGGGAAGGGCCAGAGTCCTGTAGAGACAGAACCTCTAGTGTTCACCTGGCTCCTCCCCAGTCTATGGGGGAGGCCGTGCTAGGTGAATTCTCCTACCTGCGCCTGACTTCATTCTCCCTTCCCCTCTCTCTTCTGTTTTTGATTCTGTAGCACATATTGTATGGTTGGAATCAAGCTTATCAGGGAGGGATGTTCAAAAAAGATGAATAAGACACAGTTCCTCTAAATCCACACTTTAGCTGGGAAGGCAAATTTAAAGTGTTTGCAAACTATATTAGAAGCAGTATGAAATGAGAGGTCTGAACAAGCTCATCCCCAGGGTCCACTGAAGTTCCAGAATTTTAATGGTGTGGAATTTTGATAGAACAGCACACACCATAATACTGGTAAATAGGCGTAGTGACAGTGACTTGGTTTCCAGGACTTTGCAAAATTGCTTTGAAGGATTGTTTCTATAAGTAGTAGTATGTTTGCCTCATGGATTTAGGTTTCATCAAGCATTTAATGACAGTGACAGTGCGACTATGCTCTCCCATTCCACTGGTAGGTATGCATGGCAGATTAACTCTCATGGAAGCTGCTCGCCCTTCCTAGTTATGTGTCTTTTTGTAGCACAGAAATTGGGCAAAGCTAAAAAGTACGTTTCCTAGGCTGTCTTGCACCTAGGGATCTGGCTGACAGCTCGGTTCTCTCTAGGACATGCACTGGTCTGCATTTTAGTTTAGAATTCCCTGTTCTTGGGGTTGGGAGGATATGCAGGACAGATCCTGGGAGGGGCAGGTCCTGGGAGAGGCAGGAAGGACCTCCTAAGGCAGAGGTGAGACTTTAAAGACTGGAGGATTGTCACTGAAAGCTTATCCTGTTCCTTAAACTCAACCAATTATTTTATAAGCCACCTAAGACCTAGTAATAAATCCTTCTCCCTTCAACTACTCAGATTTGTTTCTGCTCAGTGCGACTAAGCCTCAACCAACAGAGAACCCAAAAGGAAAATAAATCCAGCATTACAGCATAAAATCCAGTTTACACCAAAATAAACTAGACTCTGTCCTGAAATGTGAGCCTTGCCATTCAGATAATGGGAAGGCCTACTAATTTTGAGGTTGTCTCTGTTTTTAAAGTAGATATCAAAATGCCAGTGAAGCGGGTCCACTTCATTAGCATGGCAGATGATAATGGCATGGAGGTGTGGCTGGGCCAGGCACGCGCATCCCATGCTGGGCTGAGGTAGTTCCAGAGCAGCTCAACCTCAGTCTGGTGAGTAAGCAGAGACTCCAATGGTCAGCACAAGATGGCCACCATCTGGGTCTTCTGTCTATGACCAATAGATTCCCAACAACCCCTGAACCAGAGTTCATTAGGAACTCGCGTTTTTCTTCTTTTAGAGAAAAACAGCCAGACCACAGTGTTTCAAGGAACATAGTATAAGAGCAGAAATTCAGCCAAAACTCTTAAGATGCTGCCATTTTCCCTAAGTTCATCAATCTCCAGGAAATTAATGTCAAGCCCATCTGAAGAAACAAACATCAAAGCGAGCATCCTGCCACTTTGTGCGTGGGAAGTTCATCACTGCTTGCACATCCCCTCATTAACCTGAGAATCTTTTCATACTTCAAAAACAATAAATACAGAAGAAATTATTTCCCTTATAGAGTATCCTTTGTTCCATTGGCCTGTCTTTCGAGACCTTTGACTTTGCAGGAATATTTTAATTCCAACCTTTCTCGTTGGTGCTATAAACACTGCAGCCGCAATTTATTCCTTTCCAGCAGCCATAAAAATTATTCCCCTTATTTCTCAAAACCATGGCAAATTAGCACTTTTGACCATCTTTTTCTCAGGTCCTATCTTTCTCCCTCATAGTTGCAGACATATGAACAATTTATGATGGTCCGTGGAGGGTTCGCCTTTCTTGCATGCTGATAGAAATTCCAGCCAGCAATCTCCATATTAATCTGTCTCTATGCTTATCTTGTTGGTAGAAATAAATCTAAAGCAGCATTTCTCTAAATGGGTTTTAAAGATCGCTAGGTGTATCAAATGTTACTAGGCGTCCCACAAATAAAGTATTTTGCAGCCCAATAAATTTGGGAACCCTGCATGCTATCGATTTCAAAGAACATATTTGCATACTAAAAATTTGGTTAACCTCTACAGATAATAAACTTGTTTAAATTTTAAATTCAGTTAGCACAGAACTTCTAGTTTAAACGTGGATGATTTTTTTTTTTTTTTTTTTTTTTTTGCGGTACTGGGGATCGAACTCAGGACCCTGCGCTTGCTAGGCAGGCGCTTATTCCACTGAGCCATATCCCCAGCCCCGTGGATGATTTTTTATTTGCTTCCTAGGTATTAAAATTCTGTACACAGTATTTTGTGGGTACCAGTCTGAGTAGTTGATGCCATTTGGGAATAAAAAGTTGAGTTGTACAACTAGGGGTTTAGACATAAGATAAGGTATGAATGTCCAAAACAACTGCTGCTGCTGAGTGAGACTTATAGCCAGGGGGCCTGATGGTGAGACTGGCAGTAGAGTTCAAGCTCAGTAGCTTTCTCCTGCTGTAAGTTGCTTCTGAGAAAGGATTTCAAGGCTGAATCTGCAGGTTGGGTCTAATGCATTCTAGTGGTGGTGATGAGGAAAGCATATATATTCAATACTTGTGTGTACCCACGACAAGGAACATCAGTATCACATCAGACCTTGTTAGAAATGCAGTCTCAGGCCTCACCCTTGCTGTAATGAACTAGGATCTACAATTTAACAAGGGCTCTATGTGATTTGTATGCACATTAGCATTTGGGAAACACTAGTGTTACTCTGTGATTCTCCATCTTGCTTGTACTTTAGAATCATCTGGGGAACTTTGAAAGCACAGTTCACTGGGATCCACCCCTGGAGATCCTGATTCTAATGTTTCAAGGCAGAGCTCCAGCATCCGTGGTGTTGAAAACTCCCTATCATGCAATTAGGTTGAAACCACTGGCCTAACCCAGAGCAGAGTCGTGGATGAAGAGGTCAGGTTTGGGAGTCTCCACAGATATATTAGGAGCTACTACATTCAGCGTTTTTCCCTCTCCATCTTTTGGGACTCAGAATTACTGTGTTTAGAACAGCACATGGTTTCCCATGGTGAGTTAAAACCACTCGAAGAGCATTCCACGGCCTTCTGGGAGAACTCAGCACAGATGCTCAGGTGCATCACTATCCTTCCAGGCACAATTACAATTAAGATGACTTCTCCCCTAAAGCAGTTTAGGAGCTGTACCCTTGTATCTTCTCCCGGCCTCAGCACAATGTCAGAATACCTTTCTTGTAGGAAGGAAGGAATCTGAATAGAAGGCTAACAGCCTTAACCAGACATGGCTCTTCATCTCTGAGTCAATTGATTTGGTAGAGAGTTTTGGGCTGGGTAAAGATCTCAGAGAGGAATCACCTTAATTGTGCACAGATATGGTGTTCCCTCCCTGACTGCAGATGTTCCTTATGGATAGAAATAGTTGAATATATTAAGTAGTTTTTTGCAGAAGGCAATTTTCCTGATCTGTGTAGTTTATGACTTCCTTTTCACTAAGAGGTAACTGACAGTATTTCTCCAGGAAAAGAAACAAGGCTCCTCCATTTTTCTAAATATTAAATGGTGGGGCTGGAGTTGGAATCCACACTAGGAGGCTCTAAGGTCCTATTCTTTCACTGTGCTACTGGACAAAAGGCACTGTTCTACCTGGACATAAACTGGCCCCGCTTCAGATCCAGGACAGACAGGAGTCATCCCTCATCCTGCTGAAAATTCTGACACTGACCCCGAGACAATTCTCATTCATTAGATGCTACAGCTACCCATCAACCCATGTAACATATTCCCTTGCATGAAAGCCTATGCTTTCGTCCTGGCTTTGAAGACATGTGCTGACATCAATAAGGAGTGCTGTGTGCATGCGCCATGAAAGTGACGTGTGAGGGCGGACACTATGTAACACAGGGATGTTAGACAGGGTAAATTGCTAATACAGGGTTTGCACTTGTCAATAAAGGAGTCATTGAACTGTCCATTACCTGCAGCCCTAACAGGAGGGTGTTCTGAAGCTGGCTCTCACTCTGCTGGAGCTATAAAAGCTGATCTACCATGAAACACATAGGAAATGACCAAGCACATGACCACGGACAAAGCTGGTTTCAGGCTAGTACTCACTCAGCTAATAATTCCTTCGTCAGGTGCCTGGGTGCCTTTTAAAAAACCAGGAGACCTACCATTATCCTGAAAAGCCCACCCAGTAAAGCCTGGACCTCTCATTGGTGCTAATCAAACGTTCCACTTCCTTACATTCTGGGCAGCCTAGGGGGGGATTAGCAGAGTGGAAAAACACCAGTTCTGAGGCTCAGCATGTTTAATTTTCTACTTAGGTAAAACTGGGTATTGTAATTATCTCAGGGTGGAGACAAATCAACACCTCATCCAATCTCTCATGAGACAACTGGTTTCACTTACCCTTGCCTATGAGTTTGCTGAAGTGTATCTCATAAGACACTTGTTTTAAGGGGAAACTTTAAGGGGGGCCTAATGAAAGACCTTTTGCTCTTTGGAACATGGCCTTGAAGTGGATAGTGAGACCGTAGACTGTCTCTCTCTCTCTCTCCCTCTTCCCTGCTTTGCTTTCTGGCCACAAAATGAATAGCTTTGTTCCCCAATGTATTTTCACCATGATGTGTGGTCTTGTCACAGCCTCAAAAGTGATGAGGCCAACTGATTGTAGAATGAAACTTCCAAAACTCTGGGACAAAATAAACCTTTTCTTTATGTAAGTTGATTTATCTCAAGTAGTTGTTACAGCAATGAAAAATTGACCAAGATGATGTTACATTTCTCTTGAACTTTGCAGCATTTAGATGAAAATGGATGGGACATTAGCTCTGTGGCTTGGCTTAAAGAATGGCTAGGATCTTAATGAAGATGCAGCCAAAGTGGCACTGAGGAGACAATGGCCTGGCTGCCAAGCCTTGGATTCTAAATTACAGAATCCGCAGAATATGCCTAAGTAGAGGTATCACTGTGTTCACTGATGTTCAGGGTGTCTGATTTCTGGAGCAGGGTCTTGTCTCACTCAGTGCAAGATTCTGTCTTAGTGTTAGGTTCTATCTGGGATGCAGTCAAGGATTACACCACTTTCAAAGACACTGAGAAGCAAGCGGAGATGAGCAATGGGAGGAGCAAAGAAGTATGCATCAGTGTCTTTGATCTCTCTATTGGCCAATTTGCTTCCTGTGTGACCCGTTAATCACCCCCGCTGGTTTCACTTGTCACTTCCCTTTACTGTGAGCACATGCCGGGCTTGGCTGAGCTTTGCTCTGAGGTTGCTTTCTCACTGCTTGTCTTCCTGAAATTCCTTTTTCTCTTCTGGTTGTCTCTCCCAGCTGTACACCTTCAAGGTAATGTGCAGTTCTGTCTCTTCCATAAACTTCCTTCCAAGAGCCGCAGTTGGCTGACCATTGTACCCTTGAATGATTACAGCATTTTGCAAGTGTTCACTAAAATTGAGAGTTTAACTCCACACTCTTTAACTGTAGGATCCTAGTTAATGCTATCTTCCCATTCTGCTCCATACAACAGGCATTTACAGAACATTAACACTGGGCCAGGTATGTTACGTTGGAGACTGGAGCACAAAACAGTTCTGCAAACAACACCCACTGAACACTGAGTTCTCACAGGTGATACTGAGGAAGATTTGGCTACCTCTGTGCTCCTTACAGCAGACCCAGGAGCAGAGCTGTGCTCCATCACTCTGCCCGCTGCCCACACTCTGCTTTCATGACCACTGGTCCACTGGGGCACATGGCCTGGTGCATTAGCTGTAATCACATACTCTCACCCAATCACCTGACCAAAACTAGACCAAACAAGCTCTCTGTTGGGGTACTTGTAATTTGGAGTAGAAAATTCCAGTGACTGTGAACTGGTGAAGACACAGACTCAGGGGTCATCTATTTTCTGCTACGTATATGAGATGGGGCAGACAGACGTGACAAAAACAGAGGGTGAGAGAGATGCAGAGGTCAGTTAAGCAAATGCAGGGAGAGAGAGCACAGAGAGGGCAGAGAGGCAGATGTAAAGACAGGAGAGGGGACAGGGGAGAGGAAAGAAAGAGAGAGAGAGAGAGAGAGAGAGAGAGAGAGAATATAGCTAATGTCATCCATGACAGCAGCTCAGGAACTGAGATTCCAGTTTCTAACATCCATAAAAGGGCTGGTAGTTATGTCTTACCCTTGAAACACATACCGCTATAATCTTCCAACAATCTTAGAATTCATAAAGTGTTCTTAGATGGTCACTTTTATAGCATCTGGACCTGGCTAAGATGCACTATGAAAGATGTTATCATCCCATTTTACAGATTAAATAACTGACCCTCAGCTGGTCCCACTGTCTTTTAGTCAATTGTTGGAACTGAAAACTGCAAGCAATCTTTTGGATTCAAATATGAAGCCCTGTGCTCAGAAACTAACCTCGCCACCTGCTTAGTAAGACCTACAAATGATACTCAACATATTTGTCGGTTTGTGTCTCTAGTGAAGTGGTTTTGGTTGCTATATCCCCATACTCCTTCCCTTCTTCTCCCCACTGCTCGCCTGAGGTCCCTCACCTCTTCCTTTAGTCATTTTCTTAGCCTAGAATTAGTTTTCAGTCCAGAAAGAGCATACCCATGAGCACTCTGGGGACCATGGCATTATTTCAACACTGCCATATGGGGTTGCCTATAGTCTTGTCTCATCACCAATGTCCCACGATGCCCTCCTTACATAATGGGATAATTGGGATGGGCAGCTCAAGGCAGATGTATGCCCACACCTCTGAAAACATTAATCAAGAGAACAGCGGTGGTGTCTGCACTCTTGGCAGTTCATTACAATCTCTGTAACAAGGGGAGTTGTGGGCATGTATGGCATTATCCTCTCCTGTCATTTCTGACAAAATAGCCCAGAACAGCAGGCTCACAAGGACAAGGTGAGGCCATTCTCCATTCCAAATAACATATACATTTTTTTTGAAAATAAAAGAAGCAATTTAAGCATTTTGGCTTCCCAGGGTGAGTTGGCAGGCTTCTTCTCATCTCACAGATGCCTTCGGGTGAAGGTATTTTAATAAGAGAGAAAGTGGGGGAAAGATAGCAGAACTCGCTGGAGGCAGACAGGGCCCACAATGCATGAGGTATGGAGCCATGGTCTGGGGAAAGCAGGTAAGGGGGCAGGAGAAGTCGTGGGAGGAGGAACAGACAAGGCAGGAGATGGCTCGTCCTGTTCAGACTCCATGCCATGGAGCCCAAAGCCCCCAGGGGAGTCCCTTTAACAATAACTGAGATGAAGAATTTAATTCTCTTTATTTGACTTCTTCATGTACCCATAATTAATAAGAGAATGTTGAAACAACTTGTATATAATTTGAGGAATATATTTTCCAAATTACTATGTCTTTTGAGAGCTTATGCCCTGATAAGGACGCGGGCCAAAGACTACATTTCATTGGAATGACAGATAGTGTTTTTCATGCTCTGTAGAGGACAGGTAATGTAGTATTCCTGGGGCCAGTGTGCTTGGAAATGAAACTCAGTTCTTCTACCTGCTAGGTGCATGACCCTGAGAATGTTACTCAGTCTCCCTAGGTCTCTATTGCTTCACTATTAAACCAGGAGTGCTAGTAGCCTCAGCCCCATGGAATTTCTCTGGGCATTAGTCAGTACTTATTAAGTGCTAAGGACAGTGCTTGGCATATATTGAAAGCCAAGTAAAGGCTAGTTGTTTTTATTCAAAGATCTGTTGGTACACCAAACACACCCAGACCTCTATGCTTTGAATGCAAAGATGAATAAGAGGATACATCTGCCCTCCAAGCACCCATATTCTGTTAGGGAGTTACCCATTCAAAACCAACAATAGATCACATTCATTGACCATTCACTGTGTGTCAAGTTCTGTTCATTGAGCTGAATGAGATAGATGGGATTATCTATCTCAGACTTAGAGATGTTTAAATCACGCAGCTAAGAAGCAGTCTGGCCTCCTTGACACTGCCACCTGCCCTCTGGATTGCTGATTTCTAGCACAGATACCATTTCTTGGGACAGAGCTTACACTATTGTTCGTTCAAGATGGTGCTGCCATCCCATCCCCAAATTGGCTCTTCTTCCTCAGTGTCGTTTTCTCCATAAAATTCAAAACAATTCCGAGCTGTATTTTTATTGATTGCCTTATTCCCAATGCTGTAAACCCCATGAGGGCAGGGGACAGATCTGTTGTGTTCATTACTGCCTATCTAAACATGAGCACATGGCCTAGGTGTGTAGGGGGCATTCAGCAAATCCCAGGGAATAGTCAACTTTGACAGACTGTCTCACTGGAGGTGAATAAAAAGTTGTACTGTTTTCTGAAGTGCTATGGTAACGTGAAGGAAACTAACACACTTATTGTGATAGATTAACTAAGGGTCCACTTGTCACTGTTGACTGTTAGCTGTTCTCATCACTGGAGGAGCTCGGGACCTCGCTGGCGCTGAGGATGGCTGCGGTTTTCTTCGAGGGAGCTCTGGTCCTTACCTTGAGCATCGATTCCTGGCCCCCGTGCAGATCTCTCAGCCTGCTGCCACAGATCCTTCATCCTGCTGGGACAGACTTTCTAGCTTCCACCACTAACCTTTGGGCCTTCCCAGAGTAGATCCTTGATACAGGCTTGCATGAGACATTGTCATGGGTTCTGGGCCTCCAGTTGGACTTGTGGAGGATATTGCATGGGCTCTAGGTCCTTATCTGAACTTGTTCAGGACATTGCCAGGGGATCCAGACCCTCAGCTAGATTCTTTAGGTCTCCAGTGCATGGATAGATCTTTGCATTCTTCTTCATTTGACATTTTGGGTGCATATTATAAAATAATCCTATAAATTATGTGTCCTGTATTAAATCTATTCCCTTACAAACGCTGACTACAATGCTCATCTAGAAGAGGAGATTGGAAAATGTACTTTTTTAACGTCTGCAGAAGATCCTGGGCTCAGCTACAAGGGATGCTAAACAGAACTAGGACAGATTTTGAGGTAGGCAATTTGTAGTCTCTATCCAAATCTGATCCAGCCCTTTGCTCAGTTTCAGCTTGGCTTTGACATGTGCCATGAGATCATTTGCAGATTAGCAGCAGGGATTAATGTATTCCTAGGCTAAGTAACATTTACATTTAGCAGTGGAATACTTTGCTCTGCCAATCATCATCATTTTCAAAGCCGCAGAACCCTAGGTTCTTATCAAACTTTATGTGCAAACATGTTATGCTAGATGTTTGAACACAGATTTCTCCAGGACAACCAGGATCTAGGAGTTCTAGCACACTTCTCTGACTCCATCCCAGATAGCAGGTCTTTCTCAGAGGCCTGCGGAATTCCTGCTAGGAAGTTGGAGACTGTCAACAGTGCTTTGAAAAAGTACATTCTAACTGCTTGATCTTTTCAGCAGCATTTCTGGCTTATCACTTTTCTAATCAAAAGTTTTTCCCCCTGATTTCTGCCAATTTTCACAATTCCTGAAGCTTCTTTATTTGGATTTGTGAGAAGCCAAGACTGTTTGGCACCGTAAGCATTTTAGAAGGATGAAATGAGATAAAGTGTATAAAGAGCTTAGCACAGCACCTGACATGGAATAAATTTTCAATAAATGTTAGCTGTTATTATTTTCTTAAAATGTAGGCTGCTTAGGTAGTAATTGCAACTTTAACATATTTTTAAGTACGGTGGCTTAGTGGTGAAACTACCGTGCCCATTTTATGGCATTCCTCCCCTATGACTAATAAAGTACAATTTCTTTTTAAGTTAAATTATTCACCAGAGGAGTTTTCTTGATCTCCTCTCTTGCTAGTCTCTTTGTTATGGCCTCAAAAGAGGCAAATGCCACCACTTTAACTCACACCAAGCTTTTTCTATAGTAAATGGAGTTCCAGCATCTCATTACCATCAGCCAGATCTGCCAAATTAAATCTCTATAGCAAATCTGCAGCATCAGTTTTTCCCTTCTTAAGTGTTATGACTCTGAAACCAGCAGCATGGTGATTCCTCCTCATATTTGTTATAAAAATATGCTTATTCCTTATTCCCCATCCTTAAGATTACTTTTTGGCAATGACAATCTAAATTAAATGCTGTCATATATCAGACAACCACTAAGTGGTAATTATCACTGTCATGTTTTAATCATCTATGATGATACTTTCATATTTATTGAGCACCTACATACAATGTACCACTCTAGATCAAGTGTTTATTTTAGTTTTTAAAATTGATTAATTTTTGGGGGGGTACTGGGAATTGAACTCAGGACCTTGTGCTTGCTAGGCAGGTGCTGTGCCACTGAGCTATATCCTGGCCCTAGATCAGGTGTATAATACATAATGTTTCATGTAATTTCCCTAACATTCCTGGTACTATTACCTGTATTCTATAAATAAGAAAACTGAAGGACAAAAGCTGGGTCTTGGTTATTCAGGAAATAGAGTCTGGGACGAAGCTTACTTCAAACATTTTATTCGGTAGGGAGAGCCTGATGTCTCAGGGAACGAGTGAGAGAAAAAAGAAGAGGGATATAGGATGAAGTGAAACAGTTCTAAGGTCATGCCTAACTGAACCAGCCAGGATATTGAAAGAAAATATAGTATACTGTTTGCTTTAGTACCCATTTGCTGGCCAGGGCATGTAGGACCTCTCTATCTGAAACAGTCTTTGGTGGGCTGGGAAGATAAGCAATTTCCTGGCTAATGTCTTCTGTTCTTCTGTGTCTTACAGCTCAATGTTGACCCTGGGGGGTTATTAACTCCTGATACTTCCCAGGTATGTTATCCAGCCTTCCTGAGGAGACAGTGGGAAGCTAGAGACTTTCTGGGTCCAATAACATGGCTTCCTCCATGCCATATGTAACAGAAGCCCCAGGGAAGCCTCACTCTTGGCCTCAGGGGGAGACGTGGTCCATCTGTGGGTACGGAAATCAGGAGATGGTACTGGGTCCAGTGTATGTAGGAATGGGCTATGGTAGGCAGCTTTCTTCTAATGGATTAGCAAAGCAAGTGATTCCGAAGGAAGAACATGGGGAACCAATTGGACCTGGGGTGGCCTATGAAGAGGCTGAGAATAACAGAGTTGAAGGGACTTGTTCTATCATTCAAGCTCAGGCCAGTCTAACTCTAAAATATGTTTATTTTTCAATGACGCCCAGAAGGCTTGTACTAGTGATATTTAAGCAAGGTAGAAAAGGGTGTCATGGTTTTGAGTTATCTGGCTTAGGGCCATGAGCAGATAACTGCTTCAGAAGTCATCATAGGTGATCAGTCAGAAAACAAGCGTGCCCATAGGCCTGTGTTGTCCCTTTCCATGTGTCAAGAACTTTCTGAGGGTCTGTTGCATCATGTTTAGAATTCCTATGGTTTGCTGTGACTCTCTTAACCCAAAAGATGAGCACCAAAGACAGGCCCAAGGTTGTATGCAGGCAACACACGAGTGGCTAGTTTTATGACTGCCAGAAGACAAGGGCAATCGCAATACAGTTAAGTGGATCCATTTCCTTAAAAGTTTGGTAAGAATAGCCCCATATTTCACAGGACATGGTTTGTGCAAATGTACACTGACAAGACCAGTAAGGCGAGACACAAGGCCCAGCAGCAGCACGAAGCTGATAGCTATGAGGGAAATGTTGACTCTCTACAGGTATGCGTTGCTCTAAGAAAGCCAGTGCATCATTCACCATCTGCTTCTGGGGTCCTCTGTGCTTATCTCCCATGCTCAGAAGCATGAATGGGTCCTCTCCTCTAAAGCTCTCTTCCTGCCTTCTATTCCACCCTCTCCTGGCTTCTCTGGAGAAAGTAATTACTCTCCTGGCATCTCTCCTATCTTCAGTATCTTCTTTGTTCTGAGTTTTTCTTCTCTTGTAAAACACACTTAAATTTATCAATATTCAAGATGACATTTGGTAATTTCTCATCCAGCTACATGCAACTCTTGTTTCTGCCACTCTTCTTTCCCCTGGTAATCACTCCCTGATTCTCATTCTCTGGAGAAACACTTCCCTGCCCTCTTCCAACCTAGGAGATTTGGCTCGGCCATACGTGGAGCTCATAGGAGAAAAACATGACCTGGCCAACACCAGGAAGCGATGTGTTGAAGGCTGGGAATGTGGGGCAACTGGCAAGGAAACCCTTTGTCTTTGCTCTTGGACTTGAACCTGATAGTATGAAGATATCAAGCTGCAGGGAGCTAGTTACTACCATGAGGGGAGATAGCCTGTCTGGACACGAAACCTGTCTGGAAGTGGAGCCAAGGGGATGGAGGGAGGGAACTTCTGATCCTGGCAACATTATCTGAAGCCCTTGTTCACTCCGTAGACAGTGACATCTCTAGCTGTGAGGCTTTGTGGTTAGGTGAGCCAGTTTATTGGATTTATATTATTTGAGGTATGAAGGATTCCACAGATACAGAAGTCTGATTCTTGTCCATCACTTTCTTTAGGGTAACCATGGGCCTTCCTGGGCACGAGTCCCACAGATTTATATCCCCCTCCAGCACTTCTTTTTCTTGCCTGTTTTTCTGATGCTCAGCTTCTTCATCTGTAAGTGGGATGCTTGGAGAAGTGTTTAACAGGCTCTGAAGAAAGGGTGGCATTGCTTCAGATGCAGCTGGCAGATGGTGATGGCAGTGGCAGCAAGGGTGGGCCTGGTGATGTCATCTCAGGATTCCATGAGTAACGCCCACTGGGGGCCAGTGCTCAATCTCTTATGCTCCCTTTGCTGTCTCCTTTTGATTTATGCTTTTTGAGTTTCTCCTCCCTCCCTCCTTCCCTCTCCTTCTCCTTTTCTCTCACCATCTTCTTCCTTCCTTTTTGTGGTGCTGGGAGTTGAGCCAAGGTGTTGCACACACTGGGAATGTGTGCTACCACTATAAAACACTGACCTTTAAAAAATTGTTTTACTCTGACAGAGACTCACTAAGTTACCCGGGCTGGCCTCCAGCTTGCCATCCTCCAGACTCAGCCTCCCATCTTCTCTTCTCTTCACATTGTTTTTACATTTTCCACCCCCTCCAAACGTTGACCCTCTTGTATTCTATTTTGAGTCTCTCTCCTCTGGGAACTTCAGCTTTCACTTCTCTAAAACATGCTGGACATGAAGCTTTAGGTGTCTCAAAGGGTCCTAAAGCTTGACCTCTCTTTAGTGCCCCTGTGCCTTCTCTCGCTCAGAACCTTCAATCAATTTGTTTCTGCTCTTGACTTTGACTTCAGCTGACTGCATCTATTTCAGGCCTTGATTGTTGAAGCTGGGAAGTCACTGTAGCTTCTTCCTGTCCTTTGCCCCAAATCAGTTTCCAAGCCCGGCTATGGTCTGTTCTCTCTCCATCACTCTCAACACAACCCCACTTGTTTTCCTTGGCTACCCACTCTCCTTCCTGTCCTCATCCCAACAGGCTCAGTCTTCAAGTTCTCTTTTTTTAATCTGTTCAACCTCTGAGAAAATCTTTTTCTCAGAAGAGTCTCCTAATAAAAGGCTTCTTCCCCCAAATCATCCATGACTCCATATTGAGTAAAATAAACAGTTCAACAAATAAATTCTAACACCTCCTGCGTCAGGGACTGTGCTAGGCATTATGAGGAAGACAGGATTGCAATGCACATAGTTCCTGACTGCCAGAATGGTGTGATTCAGTGGTTTGTGCTGTAGAATACAGATCCTGGTGTACACACACACACACACACACACACACACACACACACACACACACACACGAGTGCTGAATAATGTGAGCTTTCTTTTTCACTCATTCCCCATTTACCTTCCCAGTTCTACATTGCTTTTGTCTCCCTTATTTTCAGGTCAGGTTGGTGCACATGCTTCTCTTTGCATCTCTTTGCCTTTTCCTGTGCCCCTTCCTTCCCATGAAGTACCCTTCCCACAACTCTACTGGACCAAATCTAGCTTATTCTTTGTGACCCTTCTCAAGTGAGACTCACCCATAATTTTTTTCTCACTACTATAGTCATCTGTTATCTTTCTCTGCTCTGATCTCCCAAAGCATCTTACATGAAATTTTGCTAGGCATTCCCTCCTTTTGAAAAAAAGAAAAGCAGTTATTTATGTAACTTATCTCTACAACTAAACTGTAAACTATTTTATTGTCATATTTATTTTTGCATTCTCCAAAACTAGAAAGCTGTTTCTTGATTGGAATGAAGTATTCATTTGTCTGCATGAAACAATGTTTTATTTAGGGCTGGCTTTTTGTACTAAAGAAGAATTATTTGCCTATAAAAATTAAAAACAGATTTCCCACAGGTTCTTTTAAGTAAATCTTCAGGTTCACTTAAACTTATTTATGGATAATCAGCTATCAGCCTGGAGAACTGTGGATTGAGAGAAATCAAACAAACAAAAAGAAATTATAAGACACTGCTGCCCACTAATGATTTTCTAGAAAAGAAAATAGAGTAGATTGTCCCTGGCTGTGGGAGCTGTTAAGGAAACAAGAACCTATTTTTGAAAATGAGATTAAAGCGTAGTACTTGCTTTAGAAAACCCATTAGAGAAGTAAAACCTTCACTGGAGGAGACAGCACCATGGCCAGACCCTCCAGAAGATACTCTTGCACATACAAATCATGTTGGTGGGAGAACTTTGGTCTGCCTGGATTGTTCGGAGTCTCAGAGTACTGATCTTGAGTTAGTTCCAAGGTCCTGGATGTAAACAGCTATAAATCCAGAGGGCTTGAAGGACAGATAGCCCTGCTTCTTTCTGATAACTTAGTGTGGCACAGGGCATCACAGAGTCCTGAGCTGGGCTGGGCTGGGGCTGGTCACCTGGCTCTCTGAGCAGTATGAACACAGAGGTAGAAGGAAAAGCAGGCCATTTTGGACCCTGAGCTCACCCAGTGCTATAAACAATGTGAATGTGTAGTCTTGGATCCTGACAGTCTTGGCAAGATATCAGCCCGATTCTTTCAGGATCGGGATCCCAGCCCCATCCAGCTTCCAGTCTCACTGAGCTGCAGTGATCTTGCATGGGTGCAATGATTGGTCTGATAGCAGCTCTTCAGAGTTGTGCTGGAACTCCAGATCCCCTCGCCCTGACCACTCGATCATCCTCTAGACTCTGGTTTCATCCCATGTGTTTCTAGGGGTCCCAAGGAACACCTAGTGCTCAGCCTTTGAGCATTTGTCCTGTCCCTACATATCTAGTCTTTAACAGTCAGAGTACAGAACTGTGTCAGTCTGTGAAAGGATTCAGGGAACTAATACATAGAAAGCTCTGATAGCAGTGCCTGACCTTAGTAAGTCCTCAATGAACATTAGCTGATGCTATCTGTACATTTATGGTCTTAGCTGTGCTCCCTCTTCACTGCATTGTGACATACAGTGCTTAGGCTGAGAGGGTGAAGTCAGAAAGACCTGAGTTTATGTCTAGACTCTCTTACCTTCTAACTATGTGACTCAAAGCAAATCCCTTAAGTTCTTTCAATCTCACATGTAAAATGAGTGTAATAGTGTGTGCTTGGATGTGCTGACATGAAGACTAAGTAAAGCAATGCAAGCAGAGATCCTAGTTTGATATCTGATATCAGGGCTGGGGATACAGCTCAATGGAATAAGCACCTGCCTAGCAAGTGCAAGCTCCTGAGTTCAATCCCTGGTACCACACACACACACACACACACACACGCACACACACAAGAACAAAACAAAAAAACTGCAGTGGTGGCACTTTGTGATAAATAAGTGGGGTTTTTTGGTTGTAGTTTGGTCCTCTGACCCTAAAAGGTTCGCTATCACTGCCGTAGGATATCTGATATCAACTGAATGATAAAACAGTATCAAAATCATGTAAGTATTAATCATTGTTATTAGTATTTCTACAGAAGACAGAATATGGTTAAGAGATAAGATCAGTTATGAGCAACTCCAAATTGATGGTACTGACCACGTATGTCCAGGGCATTTCAGGAAGAGGGACTGAGAAGAGAAGGCAGGTATGGCTCCTGGAGGGGCAGCATGGGCTGGGCCACCAGGATAGAGGCCTGGAGGAGGGGTGCGAGGGGAGGCCTGGATGCAGAGGCCCTGTGTCTGCTTCTTTGGGGGAGGGCATGACAGTATTAAAGAAGGGGGAAAGATGGGGCTATTTTTAATTATCTCAAAGACCCCTGTACAACATGAGCTTTGGCCCATTTGGATGGGGAATGATTGCCACAGTGCTATCAGTCCTGATGGCCTGGCATACGTCTGACAACGCGGAGACTCTGCAAGATAAATGGATCAAGCCAGGCTAATTATAGGGAACTGTCCTTACAGGGAGAGGGGAGGATACAGGAATGTCCTCCAATGGGCTTCACCTCCAACTGGCTGGAAGCAGCCCTTCCCTGTCTCTCCTACCCAAGAGCAATGCTGGAAATGACAAGCCATGGAACCAGTGCTCAGGATTTGCTTTAACCTGCTCACGGGTCTAGAAACATTCTTAGGCACCCAACCCTCACTGGTCCAGGGTTGCTTTGCACCATCAATTCTCTCCTCTCACAGATGTGGAAACTGAGGCTAAGGTTGTCAGGAACTTGGTTAATGTGACACAGCCAGGTGTTGATGAAGTGCTAACTTCCCTGGCTTCCGTTACTGCCTGGTGATTAAAAGTCACTTTGCTTCCTTGTTCTTCTGCTAGCTAGTGGGGGCTCTGGGCAAGGTCAAGAAACTTTCAGCCTTGGTTTCCTCATTTGTGAAATGACCACTTCTTTCCTTCTTCTCTCCATCCCCTTGTGCTTCCTCCCTCTCCTTCTCTCTCCCTCCTTTCATTCCTTTCCTACTTCTTTCCTCCTTTCATTTTCCTTCTTCTTTGTAGGATGTCCTTTTCATCCCTCTACATCCAGAGCATCCCTGGCTTCTGCATGGAAGACCTGCATTCCAGGAGACCCCTGGTCCCTTTTATGACCCGCTTTTTTGATGGATGACATGCTCTAATTCTGTTCTAGGTGTCTGGATCCAGCAGTCACTCAGTCATGGGATATCCCTGTTCTCAAAGAGCTGACATGACACCTCTATAAAGGCAATAGACAAGGTACATAAATGAACCATTAAATAGCACACATTCTAAAAATGTGAACAATGTATCCAGTTCTACATCTCATATATTACAGCTATTATATCATTGCAACCATAAACAATACTGAGAGATAGATATCAATGCATCTACCCCATTTTTAGATATGAAGTCTGACACTTTGCCTTACTAAATGTTTTCTAGAATTACACTGATTCTCAAAGGTAAAAACTAGCATTTAAACTCTGGGGTTCCAATGTTCATGTGCTCTTCCTTAATCTACAACCCCCTCATGAATGGCAAAGACAAGGCTGTACATCTCCTGAGAGGATGCCAGATGGCTGAGGACCCATGGATCAAACCACCAGGCTGCATGGCACAGCAGTGAAGGATCCCCTTCAACTCATTTGCTCCAGCCCAAAGCCCTAGCACAGAAACCAGAGTCCTTATCTGAGACTGCGTAATTTACTCTGCACAGAAATGTACTGGCTTCTGTTCTGGAGATTGGGAAACCCCAGATCAAGATCATGTGGTGAAGACCTTCTTGCTGCATCGTTGAGTGGTAAGAGGCAGAGGCACAAGCGTGTATCCAAGTGCGAGAGAAAAGTGGGGGGAGTGAATTCTTTTGCAAGGAACCCATTCCCAGGATAAGTATCACTGTCCATAATGAAAAACTGGCATTAACCCATTCATTCTGCCCTTGTAGCCTAATTACCTCTGATTAGGCCTCACCCCTCAACATTATTACCTTGAGGGTGAAGTTTCCCACACATTCAATTTGAGGGACACATTCCAAACAGATCAGAGATATTTCAATGAGGAGCATCTAAGACCAGTCGGTAGAAATCAGTGATTCATCCTATGCTGGCCAGAGCTCTGTGCCAAGAGAGAAAATGGAACCCATTTCTCTCCTACTGTTGGGTCTCCTGGCAGATGACAAGCTGATAAATGAGGACAGTGCCTAAGGAATATTTCCGGTTGCTGAGGCTGACTGGTCTATCCATCTACCAAACTGCATTTATATCAAACCTATGGACCAGTTTAGTCGAAAGAACTTTATTCATCACCCAGTCCAAGGCACTTATTTTATGGCTGGAGAAACTGAGGCCGGGCTTGACTTAAATGACTTCTCAAGGTCATACAATTTACTAAGGAAAAGACACATGTAAATTTCCAAAATTTCCCACCTCAAATGCGTAGCACTTCCACAAAAACATAGTGCTTCTCCTCATGCCTGGCTTTTAAAATTATAGGGAAGGCCATTTCCCTTTCACATACTTTCCATCGCTGCAGAAAAGTGGCTGTGGGGCAGGGCAGGAGGGCTCAGAATCCATGGATCTTTGGCTAAGATCGGTTAGAAAGGATTTGCTTGATGTAGTCTAAACCAGGCTAAAAATGTAGTTGAGGCCACCAGTGAGGTGCGAGGGAGTGCAGGAAGAAGGTAGAAGGAGGCAAGAGGAAGAGTGTGTTGGTCCTGAGTTCTCAGCCTGTGCTACGTCGGAGGGAGATGTACAGTCCCATTTTACCACTGTCTCTCCGGTACCTCTTGCCCACCAGCACTGCTGTAGCAGCAGCCTAGAGGAACCAGGACTCCCGCAGAGTGAGCTGGTTCAGATGGAAGCTTCAGGACCACCTGCAGTGCCATTTTGAGCAGGTCTGAGCTTCCTCCCACCTACTGTGCAGCCTCCTTCATTTCTGTTTCTTCGTTCACTAAAATGCTTTAAGAAACAGGTTTTCAGGATAAGTCAGAGCCAGGTCTAGAGTACTTCTAATAAATGACCTTTGTCATGACTGTTGGTGGGACTACAGCAATCCCTGCCTCATGCACCACAATATGAAGAGCGGCCAATCATGCTCCCACCTCATTGTGTACGGTTCTCAGCCCTGCAGAGGCGCTGCACCCATTGCCTCTGTGTCCTTTCACTCCCTGGGTTTAAGTGACTGCTCCACATTAACTCCGTGTGGGATTTGAGGCACAGCACATGGAGTCACACAGTGTAGCAGAAACTACGGTGATAAAACGTACAAAAAGTATAAATCAGAGGGCAGAGGAAATATATTCGTGCTTTGAAAGTATTTATTATATACTCCCTTTAATTGAAAACTCTCCAGAGTGCTTTATGTCAACTTCCACTTGCCAGATTTCTCTTTCTCTGGAGATGTCTAAGCCCTTGCCATTTGTGAAGTGCATGGAGACAGCCACTGTCTTTCCCGCCAGCCTCTCCTCTTACCTTCTTGCAATGCCCTGATTCAATGCAGACTGGATTACTGAGCTGCAGTGAGGGGATGTGAGCGCCATTTGGCCCTCTGTGTTTGGATAAAGCTGCCTGCTATCTCAGGCTGTGTGATTCGCTACTACCACTGCCTTGGGCTATCAAGCACCCTGTCACTTCATGTTACCCTCAACTGGAACCCAGATTCTGCAACGCGGTGGCGCAGCCAAGGAAGTCAGGGCCAGCCTGTGAAAACCACACAGATCATGCCGCGACAGTCACTCCCCACTTGGCACCTCTTGGCCTCTAACATAAAGGGTGGTCAGAAGCGCCTTGGTCCATCGCATCAGCCTCCAAGCTTAGTACACCCTATCTCAAGAGACCGAGACCGCACATCAGAGCTGGGCTTGCTTTACCTTCCATACTTGCCTGGCAACTTCCTACAGGGCTGGCAGCTCAGGTTTTTCCAGACACAGCTCAGTACAAAGGCACAGGAAGGTTTGGAGGTAGCTGATAAGGTTGGACCTTAGCATTCAAATGATCACTGAACCTCTACTTCTGGCCTATGGACCAAAAGGGAAGGCCAAATAAACTTACTATAACTACACGGCATGGACTGGGACCCATGGTGCGGTCAAGCACTGGCATATTAACCCTGATCTCCTTGTAAGTGGGGCATCATAACCTCAACTGCAGCTCAGCCTGACCCCAGTAGCCTAGCATGAGGGGTCCTAGCTCCATGCTGTGGGAGCAAGCACATGTTACCTTCAGGCTGGGTCCACTCTGCTCCCACTGCCCAGGTTTGAGTCACCCAAGCTCCTTTTAAATCCAGTCTCTGGGATCCTCCTCCCAAGTCCTGCTGGGGTTCAGTTTGGGCCTCTCTTACCAATCTTGGAGCCCTGGCATAAGGCTGAGACCCACTGAAAATCTTCTCCCTCCCTTTCTCCCTTCCTACCCCACTTGAAATTACATTATGCATTTTAGAAACCTGCTTTGGCCTGGAGGAGATTTGACCTTTATCAATAGTGTATTTTCAAAATCTTAAGAAGCCTCAAAATGTTTATGCCTATAATGGTGACAATTTTAGATGTAAAGGGCTCAAATTCCAATAAATTACTGTCCAAATATGTGGAGTAATTTTTAATATTGCTAGATCTCTTGCAATGGTGTGAGTCCTATAGAGGAGACTCTAAGCCAGACTATTCTCCACTGTGTTTAGGAGACTGAGTACCTGGGAATTTTTGTCCTCTGGGTAGTAGCAAAACTACTGTTATTTAATTCAATGGGAAGAAATAAAAATGCTAATATAGGTCACTCTATTCTTACACTTTGAGCGCTGTGCCAAATGCTTCACACAGAATAGCATGTTCAGTCTTTGCAAAAATGCATGAGGAACTATTAATTCTACCTACTACGGGTCTGAATGTTGGTGGCCTTCCTAAATTCACACTTAGGAATTAATACTCAGTGTGGTGGTATTAAGAGGTGAGGCCTTTAAGGAAGGAACTGAGTTTAAAAGACTGCACTCTCATGAATGGGCCAGTGCCCTTATAGAGAAAGTTGGAGAGAGCTGCCTTGTTCTGCTGTGTGACCACAGCAACATGACGCCATCTGTGGAGCAGCGAATGAGCCCATACCAGACAAGGAACCTGCTGGGACCTTGGTCTTAGACTTCCCAGCTTCCAGTACTGTAAGAAACATCTGTTCTTTATAAATTATCCAGTCTAAGGTATTTTGTCATAGCAGTACTCAGACTACTGTTCATTGCCATTTCATGAACAAACTGAGGTTGAGTTGGCTCACCTCTCTGACAGCTTCAGCAAATTGGGAAGCAGTCAAATTAATCCCATTTTCTTTATCCCACAGTTCTTGCCCTCTCCTGCTCATCCCCGAAAAATCAGAGGCAGTGTCACTGGTTAGATGCAACTTGGTTCGGTACACCGTACCAAATTATAGACCCTCTAACACAAGGGCTGACTCTCACACAAACAAGATACCAAATCCAGACAGGAGTGATCATCTGTTTAATAATATTTGTCAGCAAATTCTTCTCATCATGTACTCATTTGTCATCCACCAGTGAGTGACAGCAGGCAAACAGTAGGAGGCACCAAAGATTTAAGAAAAGCATATGGAAGGAAAGCTTAACTGGGAAGCTTTTCCATGCCTTAAATTTTTTTCCCCCGCCAACTGGAAAAAGTCACCATTATGGTAGTTTGGAGACAGAATAGCCTGCCCTGGATTGTAGAAGTTTAAAGATCTCATTGGCCCTTCTAAGTTCCTCACCTTGCATTCTACCCGACATGCTCCCCATGGCCCAAGCGCTGCAGAGCTAGGGGCAGCTGCACTCCAGGGACAGAGGTCTGTGGTAGGAAAGACAGTGCGGTTCTACTGTACTCCCCACTCTGTGGAGAAGTGCCGGTCAAGGGTGGATTCAGCTTCCTGCCATAGTCCACACATGCTTGCTCGACCTAGGAGGACCTACCCTTCTCCTTCACCTCCTCCCAGGTTGGACTAGGTGAACACCAGGTCATGTGGCCAAACCACAGACTGGATGCAAAACTGGAATCTGAACTCCACTCCAAAAGACGAGCTGCATGAGTTCCATCCCTTTCTTGGAGATGCAGACCCATAGTTCTGGAGGACGGAAGTAGAGAGGAGATGGACATCGGCTGCAATGGGCCGGAGCTGGGATGAGGGGGCTAAAAGTGAGGAGAGGTTGTTAGTGGTGCAAGTGGAAAAATGGAGTGAATTCCCAGGCTGAGGAGAGGACAGAGGGAGAAATGAGACTGAGGGCCTAACCCAGGGTCTCCCTGCTTTCCCTTGTTCCTTGTCCTAGTTTCTGTGAGGTCTGGAAGCATTTGTTCTTGGAATCCTCTGAAATTCTTCTGCTTCTTAGTATCATTATCTTGATCTTCATCCCAAGCCACCTACTCCCACATCTTCACTCAAACCAAACAGTGTTGCCTTAACAAGGGTACGCAAGTGCCTGACTTGGGGCTCTGGAGCTTGGGTGGCCCCAGTGAGACAATCTGTGCCTCTCTCTATAGCCACAGGGGATCTCAGCACTCAGGGCTACAGCTCATTCCTCCACTGCTCATCCCCCTCTGTTCCCTCATTAGCTTTTGCCCCTCCAGCCGCTCACCTCGCCCCCACCCTCATCTCCAGTCACTGCTCCTGAGCTGTTTACAGCCTTTCGATGTTTGCTTATTGTGCACTCCCCAGTTCCCAGCCTCTTATTTGACTGTCTCCCACTGTGATCCTTTCCCAAGCTCCTGCTAAGCTGGGGCTCATTTGCATTTCACTCACCAACCTCATTTAGTTAATTTTCTATAGTTAATTCAATGTTCACCAAGTAGCCCTGGATTGCATTTATATTCATCACCTGCCAGGGCTCCGAAGGGCTGCAGAGTTGTGGCTTCCCTGTCAAGATCTCTACTCAGGCAGAAGCCACAGCACGGCCCCCAGGTTCCCAGTAGATCAGGCCTGTAGCCAACTCTGGCTGTAGCCCCCGCGGTTAAGCTCCTGGAGGGCAGGAAATGTCCTCTGACCCACAAAGAGGTGTCTTGCAAGCCTTCCTGTCTTCTAACAATTCATTATGTATCCATCTGTAGGTTTGCTGCCTGCTGTGCAAAGCATTTCTTCCACCTTTGCCTAAAATAGCTTTAGCTTCAGGGGGTGCTAGGAAGTACCTATATTATCACAAGGCTTGGGAAGTAGAAGAGTGAAATAACGGAAATCACAAAATTAAAATGAAAAAGATGTGGTTGCTTATGAGCAGCGACAGAGGGCCCTTGGCTCCAAAAGGGCTTCTCCTTTTCTCCATTTGGCTAACTGCAGAAGCAGGTATTAGACTGTGGGATCAGCTACCTCTACCAACTTCTTTTTCAGTCCTCTACAGTTCTTCCGAATCATGTAAAACACGTGTAGTAACAGAAGTCTGCAGCAAGTAACAGTGACAGGAATTTGAGGCATCTAAGTCACCAAAGCTGCAGACCCATCAGTCGTCCCTTCTTCATCCCCATAGCAGTGAAGACTGGTTGCTTTGTCCAGTTTTTCCTGCATCTGTCGTAGCTCAGAGAGTATTGGGATAGCACTGTGTGATCCGATTCTTCTGCATACCAAAGACCAATCATAAATCCAGAAGGATGTCACCACATAGGTCACACTTTCCAAAAGTAATTCCAGAAATTCACCTGTAGCTTATTCTTGTTCCATAAAAGGCCATTCTTTTTACAACTGTGGCTTAGTTTCTTTCTAAAATTTCTACCCAGTATCTCAACAGGCTGAGATATTGAGCCCCTAGGACTTAAGGGTGATGGGGTAAGAAGCCTGAGCAGAAACCTGAGACCAGCATCCTGACCCATGATCTTGCCTGTGAACATGCATCAGGCTGTGGGCGGCAGAATCCAGGTTATGACATGCAAAACTTCCATTCCTCTGTGGGCTGTGGCATCAATGCGTTGAGAAGCTCTTCAAGTGCCTGCCTCCCTGTCCCACTCCACGCACCCCAAGCCCTCCCTGACTGCTTCTGCAGCTGTCATGTATTTTGGGTACCTGCTCTGGCTTTATTTCCTGTTTCCTCCTGTCTGTGGAGCTTTCTGAGAACTTCCTCCACCCCTGAAAGTGCTCGTGGGGAACTAATACCTGCTTATCAGCATCTTGTGCCGTGTGTTATCAACTGGGAGGGTCCTCAAGTTCCTCCAAGCCACCAGCTGGCCTGCAGGTGCAGTTTGGGAACAGGAATGGTTGTGCGAGGTCTCTTCATTAGCTAGAAGGGCCCTCTGAATAGGGATGGTCTCCATCACCTTCCGAAGGGACCTACTCAGCACTGCATGGGGAACAATTGGCACTTGGCATTCTTACTGTTGTCTTTAAGGAAACAAAACTGCTGCTGATTTCAGTAGACCTTTACAAAAGCACATCACCAGAGTCTCAGAACTGATGACAGAGAAGTCACACTGAGCATGGCAGGCCCAATTCTGATCCTCTTTACTTCCCAGGCAGGAGCTGGGCCAGGCAGGCAGGCATCCCTGGAACAAGCAGGCGTTAATCCTGAGGCTGTCTCCCTATAGGGGTCGAGAGCTCGCTCTTGCTGCCTCCTCCCTTGGTAGGGTCCTTCTGCAGAGCAGCCCTGTGAGGTCCTCCACGCACCCCCTTCCCAGGGTGGGATCAGACCATCCATCTGAGCAACACTCCCCAGTGCAGCAGCCCCTGGCCATGTGTGTCTACTAAACTCTTGAACCATGGCTGTTCTGAACTGAGATGAACTGTCAGTGGAAAAGAGGCATCAGGTTTTGAAGGGTTAAGATGAAAAAGAGATTGAATATCCTAATAATGTTTTTATATTGGTTGTACCTTGAAACAATAATCTCTGAGATAGACTGAGAATAATAACACATAGTATTATAATTACTTTCATCTTTTAAAATTTTTATTTTTAATGGGCGTATAACAACTCTACTACAACTCATACTATGAGTATATGTAGGGGATATAGTATAATCCAGTGCATAGAGGTGATGTAGGTAACCAAACTGTTTTAAATATGGCTACAGAAACGTGAGTAGTGCATTTGTGGCTTGCATTGTATTTCTTTTGGACAGAGCTATTCTAGAGACCCAGACTGGAGAGATTATCACTGGCTCTGGATGAAGAAAGGATGAGGGAAGATAAACAAGGCTTAGCACCTGCCACTTCCCTGTTCAAAGCTGTCTAAAGACTCCTCAAGATGGCCTCCCCAAGGCCTGCAGTGTCTCACAGGTCCCTGAGACCTCCCACGAGCTCATCCCTACATCCCACCTCACTTCATCTCCAGCAGCTCTTGCCCTCTCTTTCTCTGCTGTCGCTGACCTGGCCTTGCTTTTCTTCACACAGCCAACCAGGCTCCATCACAGAGCCTTTGAAGGTGTGGTTTTTCTCCATATGTTTACGATCCTCCATTCCTGTCCTAGTTTTCAACTAGAAAGTTACTCGCTCAAAGAAGCCACTACTGATTCAGTCCTCCAATCTCAATCAGAACTAACCACTGTCCCTGCCTCATTGTTATGGCTCCCTGATGTTGAACTGCACCTTTACTTGGTCTCCCCCTACAAGGTCCCTGTGTGTTTTGTTCACCCTCATGACTGACCAAGACTAAATACCCACAGAGCATTTGTTCAATGAGCCCTAGACAGTAGCACTATAGGGTCAGACTGGGGAGCTCAAACTGGCAAGGAGGTTAGGGACAGACACAGCAGGGTCCCTGAAGTGCTGTGAGTTGGGAGGAGAAGAGGCTTGAGGGTCTGGAAAGTGACCTCCTCTAGGACCCACAAGCTAGAAATCTCTACCAACTCAGGGAGTAAAGGCTGATTTAGCCCAGAAAGAAAATAAGGCGGAAAGAATAAGGCCACTCTGCTCTGGGTACTGCTTTTGGAAACAGATGTCAGGAGTAGAAGAACAGAGGGGACTGGGGTCCCATCTGCTGCTAGACATGTTCTGGCTTTCAGAAGCCTTTGAGAAGGCACTTGGGGCGACCTAGATTGACTGTGAACAATAAAGTTGCTCAGGTTCTAGAAACTAATCTTAGAATCTTAGAGCTGCAAGAGGCCCTGCTCCCAGTCCTCCATGTGGTCCTACTCTGCTTGGGCCTTGTTATGAGCATAAGCAATGTACCTTAGCATAAGTGACTCCATCTTGCAATGTCACCTCCAACTTAGAGACCACCGGCCAGGCTGGGAACACTGTCAAAACATGGTAAAAGCCCAGACCTAACAATTCCAGGTGGTCTCAGCTCACTTATGGTAGAGATGGTAAAGTAAGTACTATATCCACTGTAATGATATAAACACAGATGGCTTCAAACCATTGGCATCCACCTCAGGATTGCAGGTTCACAGGTTACAAAGCCATGCTGACCACTGCCCATTGGATCTAAATCATCTAGCCACTATTCCCGAGGCTCAGACTATCAGAGACATTTGGTGCGTGGAGTGTCTGGCACGCTGTTTGACCACCGCTGACTGCGACTCTTCTCAGCTGGATCTGCAGCCTTCTTCCCATGATGCACCTCCTCACAGTGCTCTGGACTTAGCAGGCTGAGGCACTGCATTCAAAGGAACCCTTTGAATGTTGTGTTTTTAAGAATTGTTTAATAAACCAGCGATTTGTAAAGTGAACTGGGTGTGTGTGTCTCTGTTTGGACGGCCTCTTGGTCCCTTCTGGGTCACTCACGATGGTCACAGCTTGAGATCAGGAGCTCCTTCCTCCCAGAGAAGCTGGTAGTTTTGCATTTGTCGTGATCAGTACTTGTTTCTATCAGGTCAAAGGCTACTGTTTGTGGTTGATGTTGTGCAGAACTTTGTTCCAGTTTTGCCCCCTGTAGCCAAACTGGGAAAGATGAATTCCTGCTCTCCAGATCAGCCCTCTGAGACAGAAGGTCACAAGGCTCCAGAAGATGAAACCTCCCAGGGGATGCACTCTCTAAGGACTGCCTTGTGACAAGAACCCGGAGGCCACAATTCAGCAAGCCTGTAATACTGCTTGACAGTGACCAGTGACACCTTCTGAGGACTGGTTCCTTGAGGCTACAGCCTGCTCTGTGCTCACCCCAAACAACCCCAGCTTGCAATAACCTAGCCTGGCTCTCGGCTGATTTCCAAACTCAGATTTGCTTTTTCTCATTCCATTAGCAGAGTTCTTCAGGCATGAGTGCCAGACACTATGGTGACGGGAGGATGAAGAAGACACAGTCTGGGCCCCAGCAGCCGAGGAAAGGCTGACAAAGCCAGCAGACGTTAATCCCTGGCAGGTCTTGGCTGTGATAAAGGCACGAGCCTGGACTTAGGCCATGGGCACGGAGGAAGATCCCATCTGGCCTCTGGGATACCGGGAGGCTGCCCAGCAGGGGAGACGCCAGTGGTGCTGTTTTCCAGTTGCCTCTGGGACACTCAGTCTGTAAGTCTCAGAGAGGCTTCAGAGGACACTCATTTGTCATCCTAAGGGAGAATGTTTCCTTTTAGGTTTTCTTTCCACCTCAGCCTCTGTCTCTCTCTCTCTGTCTCTCTGTCTCTCTGTCTCTCTCTCTGTCTCTCTGTCTCTCTCTCACCCACACACACACATACACACACACAGAGCCACTGCTATTTTCTTACTACTTCTCCAACCTTTTCCTTCCATCTATTGTCTAAGGTCTGTCCCATCAAGTCCCTCAGCACTAGAAAAGCATACTCAGTGCTGTTGGGTCCTTTGGGCATCCTAACTTCTGCTGCCATAGAAGGGAGCTAGCAGGTACTGACCCCAAAATGACAGAGTCCCCATTGACTCAGGCAGGACTCCTGAGGGCTGCTGTGTGAGACATCTCACAGTCTGGTCCCATCTAGCCTTTCTGTAGTGTCCCCAGGAGCCCTCCGGGGACCCTCACAGTCCAGCTGCCTGCCGCCTTGCCTTTCCCCATGGTATGGAACACTGACTCCACAACTGAACCCTTTCCCATACTCTGTCCCCTTGTCTGGAATACCTTTTCCTTTCTTCTCGGTCCTCCAAACTCCTAGGCATGCTTTAAAACCCCCTGACACATCCCCTCCTCTGTATAACCTCCATTGTGCAGTCTATGGCTCCCAATGCTATTTTATTACAGTGGCTCTTGCAGGTTGACCTGTTGGGTGTCTCTTTCCACCTCCAACCCAAGCTGTGGCTCTCAGAGGTCAAGGGTTGCATATAATTTGTCTTGGATCCCTAGTACAAGGCATAGGACTTAGTAATTAACATTGAAAACCAATGTTATTGCTTACTAATAATGAATAAAACCTGTCATGTTAATAAACAACAAATAAGGAATAGCAATGACAGCAGGGCTACTTCCTGGGCCCAGCCCCTCACTAAGCTCGCTGTAAGCCAGATCTCATTTAATCTCCCAGTATGCTGTACAATCTTACTCTCACTATGGCTTGGAGAATGTAAATACCTTCCCTGAGATCACATCTCATACAGGGCAGAGGTGGAATTTGAAGCCACGTCCATCAGACCTCTGAGTGTTCACTGCGCTCTTAATGCCTGTGCTTCCCTGGACCAAAAAGTGGTATTAGATTAATTAACTTGAAGTGCCAGAGAACCAGCCCTCAACATTCCTTATCTCCTGCACTTCCTGTGCCCTTGCATTGTCAACTGAAAGTCCTTAAGTGTGTCCTTTCTCCAGTGAGGTGACATGCAAAGCCATAAGAGAAGACCTCGCTGTGATCCCAGGCAGGCAACATGCCTTAGGTTCTTCAGTTGTAGAATGGGGACACAGCCATCCCTGCCTCAAAAGGTCTTTGTGGGCATCAGCCAGGATGTAAGACATACAGAGCATCAGCTGAACTGGGGCGACCCAGGGGATGGCTAGCGGGCACTGAGCAATCTCCAAAGCCAAAGAATGAGTTGAAGGTTTAGGACACTAGAGACCATCAAAGGGCCTAATGGAGAAACCCAGGCTCTGGTGCCACAAAGATCTGGAAGCCTGGACATCCGGGGAGGACAGCTGATGGGGAGACTGGACCTACCCGTCCTCTGCTGGGATGGTCTCCTGTCTTTTACAGCCTGCCTCTTCTGAGGCTGCTCTGGGTCTGGAGGGGTTGGGTCTTCACAGTGGTCCCGCAGTGACTCCTGCAGCCGTTGGCTGGGACAGGTGTGAGAACATGAGCTGAGCTCGCACTGGAAGAGCTCGAGAGAGAACTTGGGAGGTTCGTGGTGGGCCACAGAAGTCCCAAGAGAAAGGAAGACAGCCTTCTGGAGGTGGACAAAACAGAGACTTCCACTTAGCAAGGATCTGGGATGACAGGGAGAGGAGGGGCCTAGCGGCCACGTGGAGAACTTCACTCCGGAAGAATTCCCTGGGAACATACCCTGAGAGCCTGCAGAACAGCCTCAAGGCAAGGACAGAAACTAGTGAGTCACCGAGATCCCCGCTGTGGGTCTCCTGTCCTCCTCTGCAAGATAAGGGAGTGGACTAGGGGGTGGTCACTTCTCTGTCCGTTCCCTTCGTTCTGCTAAGTGGGTAGGAGACAAACAAAAACACACCTCTTCAGCCTGTTTGCTCCCATCTGCAGGATGAGATCGCCATGGCCTCCTGGTAGGTCACCATCCCAGCAGTGCGTGTGAAGTACTTAGACTGGGTGTCAGCACCCACCAGCCCCTCAGCTAATTCCGCCCTCCACCCACTGCCTCCAAGACTGAGAAGACAGAATGGAGGCCTCCTTCCTAGCTGCCCCTGCCCGTGTGCCTCTGAGAGGCTGGGCTCTTGGCCCTCTGTACCCGTGGTGATCTTTCTGCTGCCTCACTGTCCCTGCTACTGGCCGACAGCTCTTTTTAACCAGAGCTTTTTAAAAAACGTTTTTCATCAACAAACAACATATACTCATTACAGAGAATTTGGAGTGTATTGAAAAAGAAGAAAAATCAATCACCTGTGGTGCTAGGAATCTTTCAGAGCATTTCCTTGCCTTCCGCTTTCTAGCAGATTGGTTTTTAAGTCGGTGAGGTCAGACTGAAGATAACAAAGTTCTTTCCTGCTTCCTCCCACAGAGCCAGCAGCAAACCTCCCCACATTGATATGGGCACAGTCATGCCGCTGAGCTGTGATTTACCTATTGGCCCTGGTCACAACACCAGGCACTTGCGAAGCGTCCACATGCCTCCAAGTCAAAAAACCACAGATATTTAATCCATAAAGGGCTTTTAAGGGACAAAAAAATTTTCGCTTTTAGGATTTTTTTTCCTTACTACAGACTACCGGCAGGAGGGTTTTGTAGCAAGTAATGCTAACATTTTGGGCTGGCAAGTGTCTCTGGCCCTTCGGGGGCAATCTCGTCGCTACATCTCCTATGATGCACTGGGTGTTCGCCAGTCTTGGAAAAGAAAGAAAATAATTTCATAGGGAACTGGGCCTCACACTTGTTCTAAATCTCAGGGGACAGATCAGCAGAGCCTCTTCATTTATTTTCTTCTTTCTTGGCCTACTTTGAATAGGGCCCCAGGGCAGAAGGGTTTTCCTGAGCTACCTGAAGTTTAAATATCTGCCTGGGGCTCCCCATGCTGAATGCTATAAATATTTTCCTTCCTGTACTACCCCCAAGGCATGGGAGTTTGGAGGGCTGCCCTACAAAGGAAGGAAGGCTCCCTTCTTGGGGAAGCCAGGGAGGGAAGGGCTGGAGGATTCCTCCCAGACACCTGGGGTGTGTGGGGATTGGCCAGACTCTGACTTCCTCAGCGAGGAGCTCCCTCAGTGTTCCTGCTACCCCCATCCCCAGTGGCTGGAAAACAATTCCACTATTGCTAGGCCCTGCAGATGGTCCACTTAGCTGGGAGGGCTCTGAACCCTGCCTACTTCTCACCAGCTCCCCGCTTCAGCCAAAGGTCTTCTGCTCTCTGTAGTCCCAGTAACAACTGAGATGTGTAAAGCACTTCAACCCTTTGTGCAAACCCAGGGTCTTTGCACTGAGATGCATCCTTTTTATTTTTTATTTTGAGATGGAGTCTCACTGGGGGGTTAAAATACCCAGGCACAAACTTGCAATTCTCCTGCCTCAGCCTTGCAGTATTTTGGGGACTGTAGGCCTATGCCATTATGCCGAGGCAGCACTCTATATCCTAATACTCTGATAAACTGCCCTGCATTATGGATTTCCAGCTTTGCCACTTCCCCACCTTTACTCCATCTTGGAGATGGAGTATGGCGGCCTTGGAGATGCAGAGGCTAGGGTCAGACAAGTAATGTGATGTGGGGTGGGATCTGAACCCAACCAGGCTCAGGCTTAACCCTATGTCCCCAGATTTTCTCATTAATCCTCCCAATAACCCTGTACAATAGACAGAAGGACCAGAAAGATCAATTAAATTCTCAAAGCTGCACAGCCCTGTCAATTGCACAGAACCAGATTACCAGGCCCGTTGGCTCTAGGACCTAACTTTGCCTTTACTCAATCTCTCGTCTTTTAGATGAGACAGCTAAAGTCCAGAGAAGTGAAGAAGCTATTTAAGGTCACATAGCATGTCAGCTGAGAAAGGCTGTGACTGGATCTGACTCCTCTAATTCTCTGGTTCCTTTCCATCAACACAAACAGAGCATGAAGGAATCAAGAAAATGCATGCTGCAGCGTAAGGATCCTTCTGGATCCGGAGGTGCAATGGCTCTGCTGGATTCCCACAGTTGGCTGGAGAAGAATTCTAGCAAGGGCAGAAACCTTGGAGGCCTAACATCCTGGTCCCAGGGTGCCTGGTGGCTCCTGAAGCAGCAGTGTCGGTCTACACAACCTTCTCCCTCTGAGCAAGAAACCTAACCTTCCTGGACTAAAGCAGAGACCAAGGACCTCCAGCCCAGGACATCCAAGTCCTTTGCAGGTCACCAAGGGACAGAGGCCTATCTTGCGGAAGAAGAAACTGAGGTTCAGATAGGCACAGGATTCTTGCTGGAGTTCTGCAGCAGCCAGGCCTGTCTTTTTTCTGATTGTGTGATGCGAGCATATACAAGAGGCAGGAACTGAGTGGGGAACCCGTGACCACAGATGAATGAGTAGCAGGTTATCGCTCAGTGACATTCGCTATGGGAACAAGTGGCAGAGACAGACTGGGGGCTCTGAAGTCAGGGGTCAAGCTTTTTTTATTCCTGGTTCCACATTTTCCAGAGGAAGAAGGCAGGTGTTGCTAAGACATAGTTCAAGTCAGGCAGCACTGGGATCAGGGACTAGACTTTCTTTACCAGCATGGTGATGGATGCCAGCTGCTACCCCAGTTCTCATACCCATCCCCTGTGTCCCAGAGTTGACCTCCAGGCACCTCACCTGGCTCTATGTAGACCCATAATATCTTATATTCCAGATAATAAGTGGACGTTGTCATTCTAGAACATTGCTTTTACTCTCAAGAGTCTCAGGACACTGACTTTGAAAAAGATCTTGAAGCACAAGTTCCAGGGTTTTTATCCTCACAGCAAAATCTCTCTTCAGCTCACACAAGTGTGAGCCAGACATTATTGCCCCCCATTTTATACGTCCAAACACCGGGCCCAGAAATTGGATGACCAAAGGGCACACAAGAGGGACATGCAGAATAGAACTTCGGAATTCCAGACCATGCTTTTATCCTTTCACCACTCAGTGTAGTAAAAACACAAAGTACTGGTTGGTCCTTCTTTGTCTGTGGGCTGGCGTGGGGCAGGAAGAAGTTGGCAGTATGGAAACCACAGCAATTCCCACTTCCTAGCAGGGCTTCGCATCCCCAATGAATGTTCGCCCTCTGCATTTCAGACAAGAAACATCACGGGGAGATGATGGCAGAAATGAATAGAAAATATACATTTGCACAGTTAGGCTATGGTTTGCAGAATACTTAACAGTCCTCCTGCCATTTCAACTTCAAAACACACACACACACACACACACACACACACACACACACACACAAGATAGCTAAGGTAATTGTACTACTAATTTCTATTAGTTTCTTGATTAGCGTTTTTTTTTTTTGTGGTACTGGGGATCAAACTCAGGGCCCTGCGCTTGCTAGGCAAGCGCTTATTCCACTGAGCTATATCCCCAGCCTCTATTAGTTTCTTGAAAGGAACCATTAGTTCTTATATTGTTTGATCAATTGTGCATGCCTATACCTGGTAATCTGAGCAACTACTTTGAAGATAACAATATGCAATATAATAGCTACTGTTAATTTCCTCTCATCTTGTTTTGAAATTCTGTATTGTTTTTATCGGTTTTTTTTTTTTTTGTCTTTCTCTTTTTTTGTCTCTTTAAAATAAAAAAAGCCTTCCACCTTCGGATGCCCAACCCTGCAATTGTATTTATACACCCCTCTTTTGTCTGTGAATGCATGAGAATGCTGGGGACAGCAGCCAGCATGCAGCAAATGATAAAATGGTAGGCGGAGAAAAGAATCCTGGCCATGGCCTTCACTGTGCACCTGCCGTGCCACCCTCCCAAAGCTTAACATGACACACATGTTCTCCACTTAATACACACGCCCCAGGAGAGTGGGCATTGATACCCTCATTTCACTGATGAGGAAACTGAGGTTTAGGGAATTCAGTTCTTGAGATTGTTTCCTCTGATTGGTCATTGGAGTGTCTTGTAACTTAGGCTTTTTTTTTTTTTGTACTAGTATTGAACTCCCAAGTGCTAGACTACTGAGTTACATCCCCATCCCTTTTTTTTTTATTATCATTATTTAATTTTGGAGACAGGATCTCTTTAAATTGCCAGGTAGGATTTGAACTAGTGATCTTCCTGTCTCACTCTCTCAGAATGCCCAGGTTACAGGCATGTGCCAAACTCAGGAGGTTTTTTGTTGTTATTGTTGTTGTTGTTAATGGTAAGGTTAAATTTTTCTTTGCATTTTATTGCAGAAACTACATCTGAGAATGGAGTTGAGCCCTGGATAGGATTATATTCACCTCTAACAATGTAGTTACTCCAAACAGCATCCATCCTCATCTGCAGGTCTTCAGGCCACCCAGGTGGTATACATTTAGTCTGAAAACCCGTTTAAGGACTTGCTGGTGGTTCTGTTTCCAGTGATGGTTTATCAAGACAATTTGTTAACCACACCTGTGCTTAAGGTTGTTTCTTTTGCTGGCACTTGTCATGTGGAGATGACATCTGGTTTGTCCTCACCCCAAGGAGGTTGCTGTTCTGTGAGCTCTGGGGTTTATGGAGAGAGGAATGGCTGTTAGGTACCCAGCTCTGGGACTAGCATCATGACAGTGACAGCAGTGGCCAGGGCAGGATAATCCATATCATCTTAGCATGAATCTTCCTACCTGTATCTCATCAACCACAAGAGTAAGTTCTAGGACTAGGAATGTAATAAGGATCCATCTCACAGATGGGGCCTCATAAAAGCTAGGCCACAAGATCAAGGCTGGACTGGAAGGGTGCCATGCAGGGCAGGGGGAGCAGGATGAGAGGCACCCAGGAGAAGGGTTCCAGCACAGTGCAGTCCTGGGACAGTCCCTGTCTCTGATCAGCCAAATGAGCCCATTCCTGTGATCCCACTCCCACGGCTGCCCTGTAGGCGAGATGCCCAGAGGGTGACTAATAGTGTTGCATGCTGGAAAGTGCCATCCCAGAGCCAAGGCTACAGTCATTGTCCCCTCTGCCCCTCTTGGTCATTCTCCATTCCTCCAGGGAAGAGTGAGGGAGACCTGGGGGTGATGACCACACCATGAAAAGGCCCTGCTGGGCAGCCATCCCTCTGTCTTCTCTTGTCTGTCCCCTGAATTTCTTCTGCAGCAGAACATTTGTGTCCCCCAAAGAATAAGATCACTGTGCTGCCTAGGGTGAGGATCCATCTGAACCTGTGAGCCAGCCGGCAATACCTGCCCAGGGACCTGCTCTTCTCATTGTGAATCTGTGTTGTCACCGAGACCTGTGCTAGGGAAATTGTGCAGGACACAGGTTGACTCTAGAGGCAGGGGCTTGGCTTTCTTTCCCCATGTACAGCTTATCCACTGTGCAGTATTTTTTTTTTTTTTTTTGCGGTACTGGGGATCGAACTCAGGACCCTGCGCTTGCCAGGCAGGCGCTTATTCCACTGAGCTATATCCCCAGCCCCCACTGTGCAGTCTTAATCTCAGGTCACTTAGCCTCCCAGAGCCTTAGTTTCCCATCATAGAAGGAGGATAATGGTATCTCTTTCACAGAATTGCCAGGTACCTGAAATGGCACCATAGTCACAGTGCTCGGCAGAGGCATGAAGAATTGGTTGCCCTTTGGTGTGTGGAGACTGGTGGCCTCACTCCCACAGGCTATACCAGGAGAGCTGTTGACTTAGGGCAGCACATGAACTGTGCAGGTGTGATTGTTTGGACAGAAGACAAGTTCAGAGTCAAGACAACTGTGTCTGAGGTTAAATGAAAAGGGCAAGAGAAGTGGGAGAAGAGGCAGCAAAGATCCTAACCACGGAACTCAAGTTAGTGGAGTGGGATGTGGCCAGGAGGGGCAGCAGTGAAACAGCCTCAGGCTGAGCCTCAGCTTTCCACAGGAAGCCAAATGTGTCTAGTGTCAGGGGCGATGGCATGGTGGCCTGAATGAGTCCCATATACCTTCTAAATCTGCTCAGGTTTTCCTGGAAGTCCAGCAATAGGAGGCTCCCTAATCTGATTCAGCTCCCTGTGCAAAACACATGGATCTACCTTCCAGCCACTGCTGATCTCCAGAGCTGGCTTCCACTGCACAGAGAACAGTGCCAGGAACATTGTAGCAGCTGGAAGGGGTGGAATTCATGCCCCACTGGCTATGATTCTCAAAATGGACAAGACGATGAGGCTAAAGCATCAAGAGGTATGTTGTGATAGGGAAGTCCCATTCATGGTGCTTGGGGGGCACCCTAGCAGGAAAGAGCAAAGTCAGAACCATCAGACCTGAGTGCATGACATGCCACCAGGGGGGTGAGTCATGACTGTGAACAAGGTGCTCCATGTCTTCTAGGTGGGGGGTGGGAGGGAGAGACCAGATCTACGAGTCTCTCAGCTTCAGTGTGTCACAGGTAGGGTGGCTGCCCCAGCCTCAGCTCCAGCTCCTGCACACAGACCTGCATAGCTATGTACATTCTCTTATTTAAAGTAGTGAGTAGGCTGCTGGTGTTGCTATCTGTCTGTCTTTGAGAATCCAGAGAGCCCAAGGCTGGGTGATAGAAGCTCAACCAGCTCTTGGTCACAGCAGACATGCCAATATTTCTTTGAATGCTAAGAAGAGGTGGAAACAGTTCAGCCTGGTTTCCCATCAGAAGTCTTCAGAACAAGTCTAACATGGTCATCACTGCTTAATAATTTGTGTGCTTTTCATTCATTTAACCATTAATGAATATCCATCCCATGTTAGGTGCTTGGTGCAGTAAATTCATCTGAGGCCAAACAAGATACATACTCTAACTTGTGGCAATCCATCGTCTGGTGGGTCTCACAGAGCCTAGACAACAAGCCACACTAGGCACAGGTGGTTCCTCAGTGGGTTATCTGGAAGGCTGGGCAAGGGGAGTGGCTGGCACAGGGGGGTGGGCAGTTAGGAGAAGAATGGCAGAGAGAAGGCCAGGAAACCATAATGACATTGAGACAGGGTTGGAGGAGCCCAGAAGCGAGGAGAGCACAAATCAGGCCGGCAGGGGAGCAGGAGAAAGTGGGCCAAGGTAGCCTGTCCACCTACATCACCACATGACATCCCGGCCCACCCCTGCACCTCTGAGATTGTCCTATAAAGCTCTGACTCCACTGAGTGGACGAGGGGGAGCAAAATCTCAGAAATCCAATGGAACATGAAATATGAGAAGCTGTGGAATCTGATGTGCAGATTGTAAAGCAATTCACAGTTTGATCTGCCCTACAGCAGAGTAAACATTCCATGTTTTTAATCAAGATAGAAAGTAAAAATCAAAAGAAAACTATTAGCACTGTCTCCTAGGAAGACCCGTCTTTGAACCTGGAATTGTGAATGCTACCAGTCTGTGGAGGATCGAGCAAATTCTCCAAGCAAGGGGCCTCTTCTGCTTCATCGGACTTCTGTCATCATCACTGCTCTCAGTGGGCCTCTACTCAGGCCCTAAAATTTCCAACGTGAGCAGTGAACTGAATTACAAAGGATTAAATGTTCTAACTAGGCTTATATGCAAGGGGCTATGGGAACATGCGAGACAAATTGATGAGGATGTATAAGGGAAGCACTGCAGGTTTTCGAAGGGTGAAACAAAGTTGGAGGAGGATAATTTGTGCGGAGGAACCTTCATATGCAAAAGTCACAAAGAATGAATGAAGGTGTGCACTACATCTGGAGAGTAAGTAGCAGTCTAACAGCTCCAGATCCACTGAGGGTAAAGACGGATGCGTTTCTATCTTCCAAAGGAAGATATTTGGAGGGTCTTAAACACAAAGATAAGTTGTGGTGTGTGATTTTAGTTTTCAGTCCAAGAAGACCATAAAAGGGCTAATATTTTTCTTTGTTTTTTTTGGCTGGAGTTGAATTATATGCTATGTGTTTTTACCACTTAAATATTTTTCATGGCCCACTGCTTTAAACAGGAATTCAGGTTATAATATTTACTGAATAGGCCAGGGATTATAAATGCTTTAGCTCTTTCACCTTCTTAACCTTAAGTGGTCTGCCCTGCTATTGCTTCCATTTTTCAAAACAGAGTGCAGAAGATGAAGAATTCGAAACAGTTCCTTGCCAGTCTCAGAGCCCATAGGTGGCAGCATCAGAATTTGAACTAGAATCCCTCTGGCTCCATAGGATTTCCACACTTCTGCTGCCTGGGGGCTGAGGGCTGGGCCTGTCAAGATGGCAAGAGAGACTCCTCCATGTGAAGAGGAAGAGAGGTGACGTAATCTAAGGCTAACCTCCCTTCTTCTCCCCACTGTCTCTGCTGTCTTTGGGCATTTTACTTTGGTCTGCAGAGACAGGGAATCTGGAGAAATAGGTCCACTTGGAGGACCTGCTCCAAACTGCAGAGCTGAGGAGAGTCTGGCCAGAGCCAGGCAACACAGAGGGCCCCCTGTTGTCAGCGGTGCCTTTGGAGACGGCGTGTGGCTGGTGCTCTGTGGAACTGGCCAGAGATCACACAATCATCAGCTTGCAAAGTTGAAAGAGACCTTAAAGTTCTCCTAATCCTCCAGATGGAAGTGCCTGCCCTATGCAGCCCAGCTCCTGCCAGGATCACAGGCTCCCACCTCAGTGCCACCTGGCCTCTGACCACATGATGCCACAGCCTCAAACGCTCCATCTGTGCTGCAGGGACAGCAGGATGGCCAGCTCTGGCTTTGGAAAGCTTGGATCTAGGACCTGACCTGGCTCTCCTATTTACTAGCTGTGGATTTGGAACACTGGACACCCTTCCAATCCTGGCTTTGAGTGTCATTGTCAATGCTTGTCTTGCGTGGTGAAGGGCAAATTAGGCAAAGCCGTAGAGAAAAAGAGGCATGCATTGTATAAATAAATACGTTGCAAGGGAAGGAGACGACGGTAGCTTAGAGCAGAGGTTGGGACTCCTGGGAAGGGATGGAGAGTGGGTGTTTCCAGTCTGCAGGCAAAGAGGTCTCAGTTGCCACCCTTACTCGGTCACTGGGTCAGGCAAGTAGCCTCAGATCTGCTACCAGCACAAGGGTGATCATATGCCAGCATATCTTCATGAGTGGCATTTAAGCTCAAATTTCATATAATGTTCATGTGCCATAAAATATTGTTCTTTGGATGTTTCTCTTGGCCAGTGGACCATGCAAAATAAGGAGGTGAGCCAACATTTGACCACTCCTGACCTGTGGGTGAAGTTTACATTAGCAGGAAGGAAATCCTTTGGAGGTGTGGAGTGAGTGTGCAGTGAAAACATAAACCTTGCAGGTCTTGTCTTTGGAGAATGTCCCTGTTGCTTTCTCTCACAGGCTGATCACTTCTCTGTGTCACTGGTCAGTGAAGTCATCATGCTGTATGCTGACTGCTCACTGGCCAGAGTCTCAAAGCCTGTCCATAGCTCAGTTTGTTATATCTGCAGAGACTGGTTCCAAGGCCAACACAATGAATGCCCCCACTTTTGTAAATTTCTCAATTTCATTCTCAAAAGAACTTTCTCAACATACTCGCTCAAAAGCACTTTCTATGCACATTAGGAACCTATATGTTCTTTTATTTTAATCCAAGGAAACTAAAGAATAAATGAGGATTATTTAAAAATATACATGAGGTCAGTTTTCACAAAACATGCATCCCTTCTTTACTTGGACCCCACAGGCCTGTACTCTGGCCTGATTTGATATACATGCAAAGTTCTTGGCATATACAAGCCCGTTTCCTCATTTGTACATGAAGGACGATGCTTGGCTCCACCCTATCAGCATGATTTGGAAAACAGTCATTTAAAGTACTTGGAAGCACAGTGCTTGGCATGAAGCAAAGGCTCAATAGGGACTAATTATTCTCTGGGACAGAAATGACTGTCCACATTTCCCAGTGAGAAGTGGAGACCCCAGGAGGCTAGAAATGTGGCTCGTGATGGACCAGTGTCCTTTCTGAACCCTGGTGTGGACAAGCCCAGCCTCTTCTCCCTGGTGGATGGCTGAATCTAGGTTCAAGGGGTGTCCGACTATACTTACTCCAAGTAGCTTGGGTCTTGGAGAAGGGGGGTCCCGAGGCCACTGGGGTAGAGGACTCTAAAAGACTGAAACTCAGGCTGAAGAAGCTGCCTCTGAGAGTGCATGAGCAAGATTCTTCAGGGCCATCTCCCCTAGTGAGGCCCTTTTGCTGCACAGCTTACCTGAGAGCTTGCATCCCTCTAGAGTTGATTATAGGTGGCGCCTCCCCAGCTTCATTGCTGAGTGGGAGATGTGAATAACTCAGCTCCATTCCCCTCCTGCAACTGACCTAGAGCAGGGCCACGCCCCCTTGCTCATACTCAAACCCCAAATGAAATCAAACTACAATAAATGCAGACCATGTTTGCTCAGCCAATATTGAGACAAAGTCTATTCTGCTGCCTGTCCCTTGAAAAAGTAATAAAGCGATACAGCAGCAGTGCAGTGAGTTATAAAAAGAAACCCCAACACTGAGCCCTCCTCCTGACCACTGAAGGGAAGGTGCGCTGGGGAGCTGGGGACCACCAAGGTTCATACATGGGAGCTCTGCCATAACTGCCCGTCACCATGGCTTGGGCCTTGTGGAGGCCAAATCCCAGCGATGCATTAGATGCCCAGCCCATTGCTGGAGAAATCAAGGTCAAAGTCCTAGGGAGCTCCAGGGCCTCTGTCTGGGTCCAGTGCTTCCTGAGGTGTCTGTGAGGGTGGGGGTGCAGGGAGACCTGGAGGAGGCTTGAATCTTTAGCACCATCCCTACCGCTGCCTTCCTTTCCCATTTTTCCCCCCCTTGGGAAGGGAAAGTGCTGACCTCGTGGCCCCAGCTCACTGGCAGCTTGGCAATTACATCTCCTATTATAAAACTGTCAGCTAACAAATTATCTTCAGAGGTATGATTTAGTCTCCCATTTGTCCCAGCCTGATCTATTCCTTGGGAGGCAACAAGTTTACAGTCAGGAAAACCTGACTGTGAATCCTGGCTCTGTCAAGTGACATGGGTTTCTTTAATAGGGCATCACTTTTCTCAGTTATAAAATGAAAATAATAATGACATTTACCTGGCAAGGTTATAATGCAACAGTAATAATAACTATAACAATAAAATAATAATAATATGAATAATAATAACTTCTTGAGTGCAGTGCATGCTATGAATTAGGTACTATTATAGGTGACTTTCCATATGTATACTAACTCCTGTCTTCACAGTGATATCAGGAGATGGGGATCAGTATTATTCCCATTCTACAGACACAGAAACTGAGGCACAGGAGGTGAACATCTCAAGATTACAAGGCATGGAAGTGGTAGAACAGGGATTTGAGGAAGGCCTCTTTGGCTCTGAAGTCTACACTGATCTGAGAGCTATACTGCGTCATTAAGCCCCCAATGCCTTCATAGGATGCGGCCACTGTCTTTCATTTAGGGCAGGGAACTGCTGGGTACGCAGTCTGACCTCAGTCTGTGGACTCTCATCATACTGCACGCATGTGAGGAGCACACTTTGTGCAAGTGCATCACATTGTAATGTGAAACGATTTTAAAAGTGAGAGACGAGTATCATGGTGTCTTCCAGCCTCTTCAAGTGGGGAAGAGAGAGATAGAAAATGGTTAGCAATGAGTGAGTTAAGATGAGGGGGGCACAGGTGCTCACTGTGCTAGTTTTCCAAACTGATGCAGCCTTGGAATTTATCAAATTGGAAGGCAGAGGAGAGCCTCAAGGAAGAGCCACATCCTTTCCTGCCTGTGGATGATGGCACAAAGCTGTAATGCCTAGAAGTGCAGAAATCCCAGCTCCAGTGTGCTGTGCTGTGTAATCTGAGGCAAGGTACCTCATCAAGCCTCAGTTTTCTCATCCATATGATGGGTATAATAATAGATTATTATTCTGGATGATATTATCATGTCACTAAACAAACTATTCCAAAGAAGACCCATATCTACAGACCTTCGGTCAGTGGAGATAACATACTTACTTCTTTATAAGCTGTTAGAATTTGTTTTATTTTTTACTACTCATAAAACTGTGTTTCCTATTCTAAGGAAGTAAACTAAAATTCAGACAAAGTTGTGTTAATAATGGGAAACTAATCCTAATCATGTAAGAATAGGAGTAAAATTAATCTATGATATACTTATAGGGTAGAATATTATACAGCTATAAATATATCAGAAAATTGTTTTATGGCATAGAAAAATGCTTTCAGGGTAATACCAATACCAGAAATTTGCAAAAGGAGATAACAGAAGGATGGAAAAAAATACTCCCAGATATTAAAAGCAAGCTAGATTATTTTAATCATCTGCTTCAGTATTTTTGTATTTAAATGACTAGTCTGTATTACTTTTATTATAATTGAAATAGATTTCTAAACTGTATTTACAATATACACACATAAGGGAAACAAAACTGCAAATTTGTATGAGGTCACCTGTGTACAATACATCCAAAATTGAAATAAACTGCACATGGTGGTGAATGGTACTCAGGGAGCTAAGGCAGGAGGACTGGGGTTTTAAGGGTAGCTTACCAAGACCCCATTTCCAAAAAAAAGCAAGTATGATAGTATGTTAAGAGTAATTACCATTGATTTGTGAGATTATGGATGATACCTTTTCTATCTTTATACATATATTTATACATATATAGGAAACGTACATGTTATACATTTTCTATTATGAACACATGTTGCTTTATAATTTGAATCAACAAATGCAATTCCTAAAAATACCAATTTACAATTTTTAAGTCCAATATCATTGCCTTAGGTCCTATGTCAAGTCCGTCACTTCAATCAGTTTAAGAGATTTCACTGACTGTTTAGTATGAACCTATTATGGTGAGATAATAATTATAACTGCATTTTATTAGACTCAGTGATCACAACTTTATATGCACTGTCTTGTAGTCCCTTCAACAGCTTCATAAATATTGAGGAAATTGAATCAAACTTGTCTCAGTCTACAGCTTGCTGGTGATAGACTCAAGATTCAAATCCTGGTCTACTGTACGTACTTGGCTGTTGGCCCTCTTCCATCTGCAGTAAAATAATTATAAATCAAGGCAATATATAAATCTTATGGGGAAAGAACTCCAAACTCCAAAGAATTTCAGTAAAGGGTGAAGCCATCCTGAGCTGGAGAGAGCCAGAAAATTTTCAAACAGGGGGCAGTAACATGTGGCAATTGTGAGTGGGATGGAGGAGGATGAAGGCCATTTCTCTGGGTGAAGGAACCTTGTGGCCTGGGTGAAGCATGTGTGGTCCACTGACGGGGATGTAAAGTGTCCATTGACTGGAGAGAGGAGGTGGGTCAGGAGCAAGGACCAAACATGGGAACCACAGGTTAACAGTCGGATGATGGAGGGCCACGAAGGCCAAACTTTTATCTCCTGGCCAATGAGGGGTCCACAGAGAATTCTCTAATCTGTATCAGGTGGGTTGGGTGTAGAGTATCTTGTTTTGAAAAGAGTGCTTGGGCAGCACCATGAGAGTGAACAGGCAAAGGAACCCAAGAGGCCGGGCTAGGGGCACCTGGGAGCTGCTAAGCTAAGCCTGGCCATGTATATTAATCTTTCTGGAGAAACAGGGACAGAGTATAAATGCATTGTTCAAGGTTAGTGATTAAGTGAGAGCAGAGACAGGCGTAAGCCCCATCTGTCTGACCCTATGGTCTATGGAAGGCGGGAAATGGGATGCAGCAGTGGTCCATGAAAGGGGGGCAGGACTGCTTCCTGGTCCTGAAAGAGGGAGAGGGAGAAGGTTGCTTTCTGGGTGGAATGGTATCTGTGGCCCTGTCTCACCCCTCACAACCGGTCAAGCCACGTAGGACCCCCCTCAATTTGCTGTCTGCCCCTGGCAGCAAGCTCCCCATCCTACGCAGGCTGGTCCCAGGAGGACCCCCCTTGATGCATCCAGCGAGACGCCAAGGAGCAGACGTGCCTCCGTTATGGCAAAACATCATGAAGCAGAAAATAGACAATGTCTCTAACAGCCACACAATGCCAGCAGAGCTGTAAAATGCGCCTCAGACTTAGGCAGGGGAAAGAGCTTCGCCAGCCTGGCTGCTCGTCCCTAAGGACAAGGGCAGTCTGCTTCCCTTAGACTTCTCCACCCCTGCTCTGCCGCCAAGCCACTGGTGTTTTGTCTGCGCCTGTTTGAAGCGCCTTATGCAACAGAGCCTCAACTCCTCTGCGCTGCGCTCTTTCATGGGATGTTCCCATTGTCGGGGAAGCCGGGTCTGTGCCTCCTTTGTAGTGGAAGAAACTTGAAGGCTCTGAGGGGACGTGTGCAGTAAGAAGATGTTCAAAACCCAAAATAGACTGAGCCTTTCTTCTGTGCAGAGGTATTTATTGAGTGCTAACATCCTGTCTTGTAGTTGAGAGGCAGGATACAGGAGTGAGGTTTTCCCATACATCTTCTTATACTCCTTTCCCCTCGCATAACAGAGACGGAGGTCTAGGGTTATGGTTCCCATTTGACACATGAGGAAACGGAAACCCAGAGGCATTGCTGACTTGACTAATAAGTCACTTGGAAATTAAGCAGTAGATCTGGTCCACGGTCTCCAAATCCAGGACCTTTCCCGACCTATCCTTCCGCCATGTAGGCACGGCACGGGAGCATGGCTAACAAGAAGTCAGGGGTCTTGAAAGTGTGTGTTAGTGTCTCTCTGTTTTAGATTCACCTTTCTTTTTTTTTTTTTTTTTTTACCACTCTTGTCTTGCTGGGGCTGCCAATCCTATTTTTGGTTCTGCAGCTGGCTTGGGGTTAGGTTCCGCCAATAGCGGTTCTGGAAGAAGCTGCAAGGTTAGAAGCAAAGGGGCTCCTGATCTCCTGCTATTGGCTTTCTGTTTTCTTGACTTCCTGTAAGCCTTGCCTCAGTGATACTTCTTCATCAAAGCGGCTGAGCTCAGTATGTGAGGTGTCCGAGGACTACAAGCCTGGCTGACCACATATCTCAAAGATACTGGCAGCTGCTGCAGTATTCTCCCCCCCTCTCTGTCTCTGTCTCTGTCTCTGTCTCTGTCTCTGTCTCTCTCTCAGTGATCTGAGTCCAGCCTCGGAACCCCTCATCAGAGCTCAGAGACACCAACATGAGCTGAACAGCATCCCCTTTCCAAGATCTGAGCCCAGTCTCTGGAGCCCCTCTATGGGGCTTCTTTTACATTTTCATAATTCCAACTGTTCCCTTCTTCCCACAGCCCAAAGCGGAACAGACACTTCCAGCAGAAAGTACATCTGAAATCCCTTAACACACTGTTTTATTCTTTCAGTAACCTTGTTGGTAGACCAGATATACTGGGTTAAGATCTCTTATATTAAATCCTCCCTGTTCAAACAACAGACATAATTCCTATCTCCTAAATAGCTGTTGACTAGTAGATTATAATGAGAGGACCTCACTAGACTGTAGTAAATGATGAATCTATGAACACTGTAGGGAAAATATCAAACACAGAATACTTGGCACATAGTGGTGCCTCAGGATATAGTTATTGAATGAAGACAGACATACATACCTGGGTGAAGGAGAGCCTCGGTGTTATACGAGGGCTTTGGCAACAAGCAAGCAAGGACTGGTGGGAAGGGCAGTGCCAGCAACTAGTTCGTGAGACCTTTAATCATTTGGAGGGTGAGGATTCAAAGCACAGAATGGGAAGCATCTTGGGAGCTGACATTAGGAAGGTGAGAGCAAGGCAGGGTTATGGCACCTGTGGCACAGTTCTTTCTCGTGCCCTCCTTCTGTCTCCCTCCCTCCTCTAAGTTGTTCAGCTTGGTGTACACTTCAGGCATCCTGTGGTTGCCTATCTCTGCAACTAGTGAGACTTTGGAAAGAGGCAGGGCATGACAGATGCTTTTGTGGCCCCCCGGCCATGGGCCTGGCAGCTGCTTCCCTGACACACTTACTCTGGTCTAACAACCAGAGTAATGAGGAATGATTGTCACCTGGTTACTCAAACTATCTTCTTTGACTCATGCATTCCTGGCCAAACAACCTCTAGCACAATAGCTTAGAGGGAACGATAATTGAGTGTCCTTGGGATCCGTGCTTCATGGACTCTAACCTAGCTGGTGGTGAAGGTCTCTTGAGGATTCATGTGGTGCACACCTGATGTTCTTGTATCTCCAGCATCCATCCCTCACTTTTCTGGTAACAGTACCTGGTGCTTCTTTGGGAGAACCACTGCTCTTCTCCCTTTTGTCCATAGGCTTTGCCTGAGAGACCACACTGCCCAGCTCCAGGGACAGGTATGTAGTCTCTCTGATTCACCAGCACATTACCCTCTCACTTTTGTTCAAGAACGACTATCAGACACAAGCAGGACAAATTTACAGTCAATCCCAAGGCTCTCAGGTGAGTTAACTGGAAGTGTCACTCTGCTTACCTGGAGGTTTTCGCAGCCATCTCTCTCACTGCAGGAACCAAGTCTGAGAATGAAGCCAACCAGAAGAAAAAGGACCCAGGGAATGCGGAGGGACATGTTACCTTAATGCCTCAATCAATAAACTAATCAACATCCCTTTTCCCAAGCCACTTTGAGTTGGCCTTCCACTGCTGGAAACCAAGAGTCCAGACCCATTCAATACACAGATAGACGAGTTTCACCTGGAGATTAACCCCACACCATTAGACTCACGGAAAAACACAACCTCTGCCAAACCCTTCCTGCCATGCTCAGGAAGAACCTAACCCATTTCCTTAAGCATAGTTCAGGACCCCTCAGTGGTCAGGTCCCTGCTGATGTCTGGCAACACTACCTGTCACTTTCCTCCAAGTCTATATCCTGGCCACACTGGATTTGAAGGCTCTGGAACATGCCATTGTCTCCTCCTGTAGGGTTCTCTGCATGTAGTCCCCTTCCTTAAGCATGCTTTTCCTACATAAGTCCTCCTAGTTCTTCAAACATCACCCCAACACTCACATCATCGGGAAAGCGTTCTGTACCCCTAGGCAGGACTGGCCCCACAGTCGGGGCTTCCTCAGTTGTCCTTCTTCTGGTACCTGGCCTGCAGAAGCAGTGGTGCACATCCCCCACCCCAGACTGGACAGCCAGAGAGGTGAGACTCATGCTGTTCTATTCCCCATTCTCTCTCCAGGCCGGGAGAGTCTGTTGGACACTGGAAGGCGGGAAATAATGCAGACGGCCATGAGACTCTGTGAGTGGAGTTGCTGAGGAGGCCTGCAGATCAGCAACTTAGATAGGAAAAGAGCAAAGTCCAGGCAATTGGTGACCTCAGTAAAAGGGAGAAAAGGGAGAGGGAAAGGAGAGTGAAACAATGGAAGTGGAAATAAAAGAACAGAAAGATTAGGTCAGATTTGATGAGAGCTGGAAATTGAATTTTTAAACACCCTAGCTCACAAAGCATGCGCGTGATGGGGCTGGGTAGCCACTGGCAAGGACAAGGTCACGGCTCAGAGGGATGCTACTGTGTTCCTGCATGGGGAAGAAGGGCAGAACCTCGACATTTTGCAGGATGTGATGGGAGGTTAAGTACAGGTCCTTGGAAAGGTGGATATAGGCTCCCACTCAGCAGCAGAGCTCAGAATTGAGCAGGGAGCTCATTTGACTTGTGTCTGAGAATGGGGAGTGCATGATGGGAAATTCCACAGTCCAGCTCCACCTGGCTGGAGCTGAACTGCATGGTAATGGGGGCTCTGCATACCAAGTGCCTGAATCATCCAGCAGAGCTGGTCAAATGGGCATGTACCGTTTGAAGCTCTCCTTGGAGCAGGCTTGCTGCTCGGGGAAGAACACCCAGCAGTTTGCATAATTGTTTGCTCAGGTGATGATTGTGCGGATCTGTGCTGAATTTTAAAAAGCCGGTTCTGGTCCTGCCGGGGAGCATGAAGAGCAAATTCCAGAGAAGTGAAACAGGTGAGCAAAAGGTGTCAGGTAGCCCCTGCTGTCCCTTTGGACAGAGAGGTGTCCTGGAAAATCAGAGCCTAAAGCCTCCCTCCACATTGTTGTCTGGACAGCTGAGAAAAAATGAGAGGCATAGGGAGAGGCCAGCCCAATCAACAGTCCTTTCTTTCAAACACTTGTTGAGCTCCTACTGTTTGCTAGTGAAAGAGTCCAAGAAGCCACAGTCAAAGGAAGGCACAGGCACAGAAATAGAACATGAGAAACTATGCAATCAATATGGAGACCTCTGGGGACGTGGAGGCAGGGCTGTGAACCAGCAGAGGGGGTGGTGGTCATGCAGGAGAACTCTGCAGGAAGTGAGACTGGAACAGGGTCTAGAAGTTCACAGCAGATGATCAGATACCAAGGAAGCCACGGTCAATAGGGAAGGGAGGTTCTGGGGAGAGAAAGAAGCTGGATCAATCAGTTCTTCATCCCAGAGCCACAGTGAATGCCTGCGGCCTATTCAAATGCCTCATAAGCCTCACAATATTTTGCAAGGTTTGTAGAATGTGGGGTGTCTCTTCTGTTATGCTTACCAGTGGTCAAGGATAAAGTGCTCGTGTCAGCTTGTACTGGGTGTTACTGAGACAGAATAACCAAGGCACAGCTGTCTCCCCCTCAGATCAACAGGATGCTCTTTAAATATGTAGGAGATTCACCGGGCAACTGCCAGCACTGTCTGGCTTTCTTCAAAGTGTATGAAAAATGTGCTTAATATTCATGTTCCTTTCCAAAAGGCTCAGATGGGGGCCAAAGAAAAAGACATCGTTTGGTGAAAAAGTACCAGTGTCACATCTCCCCACCAAACTAATATGTTCCTTGAGGTTAACTTTAAACTACTTCCTACAGGAAGCCTTCTTCAATTACAGATGTTCCACCCCCCTCTCTTCAAATCTTCTTTCTAATTTGCTGGTTGTCACATTCCCCCATATGCCCTATCATCAATCACAGTGTTCACTGCCTGTGTGCTGGGCACCGCGCTGACCTCTGGTCCCTTTACCCTCTCAGGTCACCTGCAACCTGTATAATAAAAGCTGGGATTGGAAGGTAGGAGCCACTACAGAGATGGTCAGTACCCAGTGACCCAGGGTTGCATAGCTAGTAAGTGCTGAGTCAGGGCTTGGGGGTGGATGCTAAATCCTCTGCCCGCATCCAGGCTTCTACCAGCACTTCCATAACTCCCTGCCTCACTGTCTCGTTGCTGGTTAAGTGCTCTCTTTATTCCATTATTTTCTGAGTCCATTTGGGTCCCATTGTCTGGTCCCCTAAAGACTAGGTCAAATGACTTAGGAACAAGAGCCAAGTATCCACCTTTTTGTATGTGTCCCATGCCATTTCCCCATTCTGGGCACAGAGGAGGTGCCGACAGTATGAGACACAGAGAGGAAAATGTCAGTACAAAAAGGAAGCATCTGCCCTGGTATTTTCATTCTCCAGATGAGAAAAGTGAAGCTCAGAGAGGGGAAGTGATTTAAATATGCGTTGTGCACAACTGAGCAGGAAGCGGGCTAGCCCTTGCCATTGTACTCAGCACAAAATCAAGTCGTCATCATATTTGTGTAGCATAATTTTGAGAGAATGTATATTCACATAATATGCGATATTATTAATTTTGTGTCACCATCATAGTCACTGTCATCATTTTGTAATTGCTGATTGAGAACATTCAACTCAGTGAGTCTTGTTAGTGAGGACATCTGAAGACATTCTCCAACGGGGGTCTCTGGTTCATGGAAGCAATCAGGAGAACTGCAGGTGGCTGACTTCCAGGCAAAGAGAGGCCAACAGAAAGACAATAGGACATTATTACATTTCTCAAGTGTTTTCACAAACATCAGTGTTTCACAGTTGTGAAAGTTGTCGCAGTGGATAACTCTCTTAATGGAAAGGTTGCTAAATTCGGCATCAGAACATTTGAAGATGACACCCTTTCTGGTACTCAGTAACTAGGTGACCTTGATGAGGTGAGTTGTTTTCTCTGACTCTGGTCTACTTCCTCACAGAAAGAAGCCACGGGATGAACTCAGAACGGAGGGTAGTATAGCATGCAGGTTCCATTCTCCATTGCTCTACTCAGGCAGCCGTTACTAATCCATCACAGCATTCTCTGTGCCTTGCCCACGTGAATCTGAGCACATGGTTGCCACCACCAATTGTCTAGAGTGGACATATCCAGGGGAACCCATTTGCAGTTTTGGAGCCAATGTTCCTACTCCAGCCTTGATCTTCTGACTCCAGGTATCTATCCCAAATACAGAAGTTTGTTTTGATAAGGTTAACTGTGTAGGGACTGTGAGCCAAGCTCAAAGTTAGACAGTGAGTGGTGTTGGGATACGACTTTTATGAATTAGCATGGAAGGGATATTCAATAGTCTTACACAGTCACAGTCCCTGTGTAGAGAGCACTCCTGTCCTTTGGAGCTGGTGATCAGGGTCAGAGGAAGTGCTACCGAAATGCTTCATTCTCTCTTTCATACACAAAGATGAGGCCCTCTCCTCTGGACAGGGAGGACAATGCCACAAAACCAAGAGGACAAAGAAGTGTCTGTTTACTTTCCCTTCCATCCCCACCTCCTTGGAAGCCCAAGTCCTCTTGACTGCATCTACCAGCTACCATTCCCTCTCTGACACGTGAGCACATCACTCAGATCATCTTCAGAACCTCCTTTCACGTGGAAGGGGAACTTCTTGATTATGGCTTAGAGTGAGAGCTCTACACAAACCAGGCAGCTGCTGGGAAGGGGTAAGAGAACTGAGCCTGGAATCAGAACAAGTTTCTTGTCCTACTCTTGAGGCCCTGGGAGACATTTCCGTCCTCCTCATGGCCTTGGTTTCCCTTCTAGCTTGACAGTTTATGACCACCTGCTTATGATCCCCAAGAGAGAAGCTTGGATAAAGGGACTTGGGCTGGTAACTCAGTGAATGTTGAGGGAGAGGGGCATCTCAGGGGCTCCCAAATTCCATTCCTCACATTCCAGTCTACTGCAGTTCATGACCAACACTCTACCGGGAAGGGAAAATGAGACAGGAAAGTGGTTCTTATGGAAGCCCATCACATGTCAAACATGCCGGCTAATGAAAGTGCTGATATACCACCTTATAGAGAAGAGAGTTGAAGCCTAGAGGGGTTAAGTATGTTGCCTCAGGTTACACAGCTGAAAAGTAGCAGAGCTGTGATTTCTATTGAATACTTTTGACTCTAAGGCTATTGCCCTTCGTATTCCACTGGGAAGGTTTGTTTTTATTATTCGATTTTTTAAAAATATGGCAGGAAACAGGTAGATAAATGAAATAGCACAGCATTCCTGCCCCATAAAGAGAATCCCGGTCTATTGAGACACAAGATAGCCACCTGAATAATTGTGACACAAGACCAACAGAAAAGGATGGGTGCAGTCCAGACTAGGCATGGGCCCAGATTATGTGACAAAGCTACATCATTTCTGTGTGATCAGGCCTTGTATACAACGATAACAAACTGCAATAATAATAATGCTAATCATTCAGCTGTGCCAGCTCACTTACCTATGCCATGCATGGGTTCTAGCCCCGATTCCACTGGAAAGAAGAGAAAAGTGAGGCATGGAGATGTTAAGTAACACAACATGGAAGTGACAGAGCCTGGGTTAATTGACAAGCAGGTCGGCTCCAGGTGGCTGACGCTTGACCACCTCTTTCTGCTCCTCGGAGCGTTCGTCCCCATGGCTTCCGCTTGGGGAAGTGGCAGCAGATCTGAGGGGCTCTGTGACAGCAGCTGGGCCATGAGCTGGTTCTAAGGGGGAGATGACTAACCCAGAGGGAGTGGGGAGCAGCAGAGCTCAGTGGCCTCTTCTGGGGGATGCCGGGGCTGTCAGTGCCCTCTTCACGTGGGCTTTGTGTTGAGGAGAGGAGGCCGAGGCCCTGTGAGTGGCCCATTGTTCAAAGCACTCTGGTGACATGAAGATAGCAAATTGCCTACAATGAACAATTCTGCAGGACAAGGTGTTCTCTGGTTGCTGTCTGAGCACCTGTGTGGATGGTATTGTTAGCAGGGAGCCTGGAGAGAAGCCAGGATTTACAGGGGTGAGCTCTTTGGGGCTGTTTCTCCTTCTGTTCTGCTTCTGCTAATAATGAGGATAGCATAGGCTTTGGGATGAGGCAGCCCTAGCTAGAATCACAACACACTGCTTGGTTTCTGTGTGACATGGAGTGAATTGCTTAACTTTTCTAAGCATCCCAGTCACAAAGCAGGAGTACCAATATTCCATGCTGAACCTTGCAAGCATTTAAAGATGTATGTAGAGCTGCTCGTTAATATAAAAATTAATCTGGAAACACACACATCTGAATGACCACAAAAGCCACCAATATACCACATAACTCACTGAAATGATCCATAAATCAAGATTTAAGGTAGGAAGAGGCTATGCTGTGTTGCTTACTACTTACTTAGCTGGTGGGAGGAGGAGGAGAAGGAGTTTGCATTCATTTTCTCAGCTCTCCTGTTCATTAGCTCTGTGAGTTGCATGATATTGTACCCATTTCACAGATGGGGAGATTAAGGATCACAGAGACTTAGGACATTCTGCAGGAACGCAGCTTCTTGGCTACACCCTCTTTTCACAGATCAGGTCAAAGCTCTGGGTTTCACTTACTAACTCGGTAGAGTGATTTTCTGGCCCTGTTTCACCCCCAGCTTTGCAACCTGGAAATGTGCTCATTTCGTCTACTCTGGTACATCAGCCAGCTCCACATAGGTCTGCATGATCTCTCCCCTTGCAGCCTTTGTCTGAGCTTGAGCTGACATCTCAGAGTCTACGTGACTAACATCCATGAACCCCAATGCCCTTTGAGCCCGCTATTCCCTGTTTTGTGAATGACAACTCTCTTCTGATTGCCCAGGAGTGAGGTCTTTCCTGGGAGTCTCTGTTTATTTCTCTTCTCTTCCTGGCCACTCATATCCACATTCCCTGTTCTACTCTCCATGTGATTCTCTGCTCAGAATCCACAGACACCATTCTGAGGACAGCTCAACCTCTTCAATCACTGCCTCTTCCTACCTGACAAAGTCCTGGTTCCATAGCCTGCTGCTGGATACTATGAAATCTCATCTCAATCCGTTTCTCCCTATAATGTGTGCTACAGGAAAGTGAGTAACTTACTGCTCCCAAGATTTACCTCATGCTTAATTAGCAGTGGTAACAAAGGTTACTAGTGTCGGAAGCACGTCACAGATATTCTCCCCATTATTTCCTCCCCGTGACCCTATGAAGTAGATGGGATGCCAAAACATGCAACCACGCTACGGCCGGCACTGCTCCCTCAGAAGGTTCAGAAGCTTGATTTCGTATTCAGCTCTCACTATGTTAAAATTTACCTTTCAAACTAGGGGCCTTTGAATTTAATTTTTCCTTGGGCCTGAAGACTATGGAAGCAGGTATTGTTACTACCCCATTTTATAGGCATGAAAATGAAGGTCACACAGTTAACAAGCCAAGGACTCTTGCCACTAACTGTGTAATTCTGAGGAGCTACTGTAGGGCAGATCCACAGTGGGAACCAGTGACATGCCACCTGCTCAAGGTCTCTCCCTCATCCGCATACGCACCTTGACGAAGTCCATAGTTTTTCTTGTCCTTTAGTTTAAATGACTCTCTCACAAGTCTGCCTGACTCAAGCCCAGTGGCTTCCCATTACACTGTTGGGAACAAAAATGGCCCCCCTTCCTCCATTCCAGAGAAAGGGTTGGCCTCTGGGGGGCCCTGAGCAGGGGACCCTCCATCAGGGGAGCCACAGTGGAGTTGTGCCCTGAGATCTGAAGCCCCCACCTGCCGCTGGAAGCAGCCTCTCACCACGGCTGGGCTGCTTCTTTGCCCGCTGTTTGAGGAAGCCACGGAACAGATTGCAGGAGCAATTAAACCATCACTTGGGCAGCCCAGGGAGACAGACTGGGGAGGGGGCAGGGATGTCACTTCTTAAGGGCCAGGCTCTATATATAGCCCAGAATAGCTCAATCCCAGACTCTTCCAGGGAGCAGGTAGTGGCGACAGCAGAGTTGGGGGTTTTAGCACTGTCAGACTTCGGGGCCAGGAAGTGCCTACCTGACAGAATGCGGCCATTACCGCTATACCTCCCCTTTCTGTACCTCTCTCTCATGCACCAACTCCGAGCAGCCATGCTTAGGCCTTACAGGGTTGTGCTTTTTGCCTGGCCTCCTCCTCCACTCCCACTCCTTTATGCTGCCTTCCAGGATGCCTGTGCGGTGCATGTTCCCCTCAAAGGGCACTCAGTGCTCACCAAATGGCAGAAGGGGAAACACTAACCATAAAACAAGCAGTATAAATCACAGCAAACTTGGCTAAGCAAACCTGCAAGGATATTAAGTCCACAGCCAGGAGCTGGCCTGTGCCGCCGGAGAGATGGGGTGAGTGGTGAGTGTCTACTTGTCAGGCAGCATTTGTGTGAGAGGGTTGGGGTGGACTTTTAAAAACAAAGCAGATGCCAAGGCCCTGCTCCCAGAGATACTGACTCAGTCTGAAGTGGAACTCCAACGTCTGTGTTTATATACAGTTCTACAGGTAGTTCTGCATGTAGCCAGCTGACAAACAACTCATAGGCATAATGAGGATGACATGCATTTGGGAGTTTTGGGAGTTCTGGCTTTGTATTTTAGTTTCGGACCTTTACTTTTTGGAAGGGCTTTCAATAAGTGCATGTGTCTCTTGGAACCTCTGTTTTCCTATCTATCAACAGGTGCTAAATCTTCAGTGCAAAGTCAATGCTCAGTAAATGTTTTGAATCAAGCAAGCAGAAGCATGGATGAGTGAATGAATGAGTGAGTGGTGTAGGTGAATGGGAGAATGCACAGGCAAGCAGCAGTGCTAACACCTGCAGGCATAGCGGCCCACCTGCCAGGGGAGCCTAGACAGCTTCAGCAGAGGATCTGGGGAGTGAGAACTGGAGGGAATGCATGGTGCAGGGTGCATGAATGAGCTGCCACCACAGTGGACAGCTGAGGCTTGGTGGCTCTGGACCTCTGGAAAGCTGCATCACAGTGTTGTCCCACTGAGGTAGCAGGAAACTATTTCTCCTCCGGCTCCCAACATGGGTGACAAAGACTGCTCCTGGGGCTGAGAACTCCACTTCATATTTGACTGACATGGGCTAAGAAGCAGCCCTGCAGCAAAACTGGAAAGCTGCACTGTTTACGGTAGGGCCCCATTGGCTGCTACTGAAATGGCGAGGGATGCAGTGAGATGTGAGGAGCACCTGCCCCAGCGCTGTGCTGATGGACATCTTTCTGATTGGCTGAGAGGGAAGAGAGGAGGGGCAAGGAAGATCCACTGGCTCTACTAGCCCAAGACCCACCTGTACCATGCAGCTGTCAGCATTGTAAGAACACTGTAATACAAAGTCCTATCTATGTCAATTTAACTGTTCCCTCTGTGGTTCTGAGGTGGATCTATGTTTCTCTATCTCTGTGCTATCAATATTTTGGACAGCTTAATTCCTTGAGTTGGGACTCTGTTCCGAGCACTGTAGAATATTTAGCAGCATTTCTGCCCTCTCCCTATGAGACACCAGCAGTGTCACACATTCTGACAATCGAACTTGCATCCAGACACCGTCAGATGTCCTCCAGATGGCAAAGTCACTTCCACCTGGGAAGCAATGTGCTAGACGGGCATCTTCCCTCAGCCCCTAGACCTCCACAGGGCTCCTGTTGGACTCCCCGAGCCATATTTTCATCTAGGCCAGGCCTTGACTTATTCTCAGCTCAGATGGATGCTGTGCCAGAGGTAGGTGGAGGCTGCACCCCACTGTACAATGTGCTGCCCCCTGTCTAGCTGAGTGCCAAGCTATAGATGGGAAAAGATAAACAGCAGCTATGGCATTGCAGCTGCAGCATGGAGACCACACATGCAGGAAACTTGGGCAATGTCTATCCAAGAAGCTTCCACTGAACTCTGGGTCCCACAGGCAGAAAGGGATGGGTTGGCCAACCCTAAGATAGACCTGGGAGACATCTGGCTAACCCAACAAGGGCTTTTCACCTGAGTTGGGAGTTAGCCTTGAGGCTACACAGTTTTCCTACAGATATGCAGGGAGCAAGTGCAGAGCCAGTCAGGCAAGGAGTTCAGGCTGACTGCTTCCACACTGCTTGCTCTTGACATTGCCCCAGGTGTCCTGCCACCTAAAGGAAAGGGGCCAAGCACCCTGAGTCATTTGAGCTAACAGCAGATCCATTGCCTCTCCATAATGACAGGAGGCAGTCAGCCTGCCCTTTCTATACTTCTCTCTCATGCACCAACTCTGAGCAGCCATGCTTAGGCCTTACAGGGTTGTGCTTTTTGCCTGGCCTCCTCCTCCACTTCCATTCCTTTATGCTGCCTGTGCAATGCAATTCCACTCAAAGGGCACTCAGTGGCTTGCAGTCTTCTAGCAGAGATAATTTACAGCCAAACACAGAAGCCAGCTAAGCACAGAACCCAGAGGCAGGCTATGGGGCTTCAGCCCTCCTGACCCTCCACCTGTGTTTGCTGGGTTGTCAGTGCAGCAGCCCACCTGGTTAGATCAAGTTAAAGTATCATACCGGAGAAGAGAAATCTCTGTCCCAGGCCCAGCCCCTTCTCAGTCTTCACGAGGCATGCATGGGTATTAGGCACCTGGGGAAAATCTCTGGCAAATGTAAAGGTTAGAAGGAATTCATTTTACACACATGGGCTCATGTACATGCCTGCACACACACAGATGCACACACAGATACACACTCACACAGCAGCTCCTAAAATTAGTGGTTTGTGGTTCCCTATTCCTTCCCTACTCTTCACGTGTATAATTAAAATTCCCCAAGACAGAGCTCAGGAAACAGGGACCAATGCAATTAGAGTGAATTCCTCAGAAATGCAAGGTTGTATTGGAGGTGCCCATGCTTGTGCCAGGACACACAAACACACAGAATCACCAAGTTTTCTGTCTATAAACCAACCTATCTCATCTTATTAAGGGGCTTTGGCAGAACCACAGAGAGCTGAGACTCCACACTGTGTATTTTCAGCTCTGACTTTGTGACAGACTTCAACTAATCTGCTCCAGTGACTTAATCTGGAAAGGGAGATGGGATTTAAATTCTTGGCCTGTGTTCATACAAATAGAAGCTGTGATCTTATTGGCATTTGTTGTAACTCTTCCCCAAGATTGAGAAAAACAGTGGAAGTAATAATACAACCAGGCTAATAACATAACCAGGCTTAGAGCTCTTACAGTTATCACACACTTTCACACATAAACCCCCAGGGGACCTTCCCAGCCACATGGGGAGGTTACAGAATCTTTCATGTTCTCCTTACAGATTAACATGTGGAGCCTTAAGGAGTGGAATTATATGGGAGCTGCCTAATTTAAACTATTAAGCTACAGATTCCCAAACGCTAAGTGAGTATTATCAACACCATCAGAATTATACACTTCACTACCAAATATCATAGAAGAGGTCTTAGGAATGGAGAGTTGTGTCTTACCCAGCTTTAGATCCTTTATAACAAAGAACTTGACATACAGTAGTGATTAAGCACATTAGATAAATCCAATTCATCCCATCCAGTATGTACTAAATGAATGCATGGCAGGAACACTGTTGTCAGAGGGAAAAAGTTACATCCAGAACCTCTGCAGGCTGAACCCTCTAAAACAGTAGATTCTTATGCTTACAAAATTCAATAATGCCCAGAACTCCTGGCTCAGATTAATAATGGCTGCCTATGATTTCTATATAGGACTGGCCTAGCCCATGTGATTCTCAGCTAGGAAACCGAGGCATTCCTTTTCTAAACAACACTTCATTGCCTGAAATCTGTTCCTTTCATTTCCTTCCTCCAAATTAATGAAAAGCTCAATCAGTTGCTTGTAATCATTATCATGCCTTCCCTGCCTTGCCTAGCTCTAAACCTCTAGCCGATCCTCAGAAAGAGAATGCAAGACAAGCTAGCCTTGGTAAAATAATACACATGGAAACAATCATAAGCTTTAGATATCATAGCACACTGTCGAGACTTGGGCCCCAACATGGGCAGTAAAGGGGTCCTAGTCCATTAGTGCTAAAGCAACGGAGACTTTAGACAAAGCTCTCCAGGCTCTTTCCTTTTCTGAGCCCTTCTGCACAAATCGGGGGCAGGGATGAGAAGAAGGAAAGGCTAACAGAACTAACCCAGGTCAAGCAGCCAGGGTCAGAGTTGCCGCAAGGGCCACCTCTGGATGCATGTCCTCCCTGAGAGCGGGACTCATGTCTGAGGAATGATGCTCTGAACCTATATCCTCTGTTGACCATGGCTGCAGAAATTTCTAGGTGTGAAGTTGGGGCAGAGATATTCTCAGGGAGAACACACAGAGCTTATCAGTGAGCTGGAGCCTAGGTCCTAGAAGCTACCAAAGGAGAACCAGGGGTTGTTTGGCTGAAGGGATCAGGAGCGGATATGGGGAACAATCAGCACGAGAAGACAGTCAAATTCTTAGCACTTGGTCTGGGTGGTGGTGGGCATGGAGCTGGGCACTCATGGGTGGGAGTAGGTGGAGAGGGTAGACAGCTGTGTTGCAGAGACTGGCACAAGGGCCAACCATGGCACTTACTATGGGCAGAGGTGCAGACTTGGGCAGTTGAGCAGTTTTCTCACTGCCCAGCAGGGTAAGGATGCAAATTTGAGTCCAGATCAGGCAGGCACTAGAGCCCTGATTTTCAATTACTATGTCAACAACAAAATGGAGCTCAGCGGCTCTCTCTCTGCTCTGGGATATATTTGACTTTGACTCATGCGACCTCTTGAACATATAGACACAAAGAGCCATGGCTCGGCTCTCCTCACTCATGCGACAGGGCTACCATGGGGTGGGAGCACAGTCCAATGTTTAAACATAGGCTTATTAAAGCAAATAGGATTTGGCCTACATTACAAACAGGCCTCCCTAGGTAAGCATATTTTCTGTGATACTCATAGCATTTCCTGCAGAGCACATACTAACAAAACAGGGCCTGTTTGGCTGTACTGGACTTCATGGATACCTTGCGGAGCCCATTGCTCTTGCACTGGAAATGCTGTAAATACTTAAGAAAGGAAAACTCTTGTACTATGTACTGTTGTTCTCCCACTTGGTCCCAGGGAAGATAAGTTCTGATTTTCCAGCTTCTACTCCGTCCCCCATCACCTTTGTAGAGGCAGGTACTGCCTTTCCCCATTTCCCCTCCCTTCTCTTCTAATCTTCCTGGCATCAGCTTCTTCATCTGAAAAACTGGCAGATTCCATAAGGTGATTTCTCAGCTTCCTTTCTCTTCTGCTTTCCTATGTTTCTTGGGAAAACTTTTGGCAGTTGGGAGCAGTCTGAGCTGGGAATCAGGAGCCCTGAAGTCCAGTCCTCAGAGTAATTTTTTTCCCTGGTTCCTGAGTCTCAGAGTCAGCTGAAAAGGGGGACAAACTTAATCTTTTCTTCTTGTGCTTTTCTCTAGCAGTAATTGTGTGTGTGTGTGTGTGTGTGTGTGTGTGTATGTGTGTGTGTGTGTACACCCAACCTCAGCTGCCTTTGTCTACCCAGCACCCCGCTCTGATGCTTAGATTTTCTCCCTGCCTAGCGTGATGTGGGTTTGGTGAGCCTGTCCATTGGGGTGTGCTGCCTCACAGGTGCTCAGGAGACTTGGGTGAGTCCAGTTAGCATCTCTTCTCCCAAATGCTGGTTGAACTGAACATCTCTGAGACAGAAAGCAAGTGGAGTCTGTCCATCTAATCATCCTTCCTCCCATTCACAGGCCCTACCCTAAAAAGACTGCCAGAAAATCCTTCCTCCTTAGCTCTTCACAGAGATCTTACTTTTCTCCTCTCTCAGGCTCTTTTCAGCCTTAGTTCTGATTATGTAGGTTGCTTCATCTCTGCCCATTCACTTTTGCTACTAAACCGAACAGCCTGCTCACACTTCCCCTCTCCCATGAATCTTTTGTCCATCTTCTTATAAAAATTTGTAACGCTTCAGCTCTTCCTGTCCTATCATATTTCATTTTCTCCGTAGACAGCATTACCCCTTTAAAAATTGTACCACTTACATTGTTTTATGCCTAGTCTGTCTCTCTCTATTAGAACACGTGTTCCAAGAGGGCAGGCATTTGTGTCTTCTTAGTTCAAAGATGTGTTCTCAGAAATGTGCGATAGCTGACACTAAACAGCTGAATGTATGAATGAATGAATGAATAAGTGAGTGCAAGAAGTAGTGCTTGAAATTTGACCGTTGCGGGTTTTGGTGCAGCTGCCCCTAAATAATACTGCCTCCTCTTCTTCCATTTGAATTCTGTCCCCCTCCTTCTGCTGGGAAGCCCTTTGGTGATATGGGACCCTAAAGCCTGAACAAGACCAGGCATCTTAGCCCACAGAAAAGGAGATCCAAATCCCCATTCTCCCATCATCCTCCTGCACCTCTTTCCAACCCCTTGCCCTGGCCACCCTCTGCAATCTGCATTACTTTCATCTAAGGAAACTCAGAGCCACCAACTGTTGGCTAAGAAAATGAGAACCAAAGAAAAGAAGGAAAGAGGAAGAACTCAGACAGGTGTCACTCGGTCAGGACCTGAAAATCAATTTGTCACATCAGGTTTGAGCCTGTAATAACCTCTGTGTCCATGGAATCAAGATCATAAATAATAAAGAGATTCCCAGGCAAGCCCATCAAGGTATGACTCAGGCAAATGTCTTGGGCCCTCCCTCCACTCTGGTCCTAGCAATCATTTCCTCTCCACACTCTGCATCTCTTGGGTGTGACCCGCACATCACTGTGCCTTCCTAGTCTGTCTCCTAATCTAGCTCCATACCTCTGACTCTTCTTTCTCTTCTCACTGTCCCTTCTCACCCTTCTTCCTGTGCTCCTTACATGAAGACACCCTTCAATTCCCCGTGTTCAGCCTTCTAGGCTTCAGCCTGTACCTTGTCCTCTGAGATTTTAGTCTCTCCCTTGATATTAGTCAAGGTAAAGATTTTCCCCAAGTCTCACAAGACCCCCAAATTTCTAACTATCTGCTGGTTTCTCCCACATAAAATTTCCTTGACTCCTTGACAACCCTTACTGTTCACTTCCTTTAACCTCTCTGCGCCCTAAACTGAATGGGGCTTCTTGGATTATCTGTAAATGGATATTAATCTTGTTCTCGAATGACGTTGAGTGCCTCTAACAATATAATTCATGTCAAGGTGCTTTGAAATGCTATGAATGTCACTGCCTCTAACTTAGGAATAAATGTCTGCTTGTGAAATGCCTGCCCTGTATTGCTAATCTCCTACTGGGAGGTTTAGCTGCACATTCAGAATTATACCTCTGTTTCCCCATCACCCCAGTACTTTCCAGGCCTCGGCCCCATGGTTTGAAGCCCCCTTGGTCTTCCTCTGTCATAGACTCCTGGTGGAAGCCCACTTGATTTTGGTCCTCATCTCTGTTCCATCTTCCCAGCATCACCTCCCACCTAGAGAGCCCAGGACAGGACCAAGGAGAGGCAGAGGTGGGGCAGGGAAGTGACATTGCGGTGAGGTGCCTATGTGAGTTCATTCACTCTGAAGCCATTCCCAGGGGAAGGTGTCGCTATCTTCAATGCACAGATGAGCCAATAGAGCCTCGCCAAAAGGCGGTGACAAGTCCAAGGTCCCTGACTCATCAGAAGGGAGCCCATCAGGGGGCCCAAGAAGAAAGGTAAGTGAGACTAATGGGAAGCCCCTGGGACAAACTTTTTCTTGCTCTCAGATCCTTAAGCAACTAAACCATGGGATTATGTGGTCCTGGGGGTGGGCATGGGCAGGGGAAGGAAAGTGATTGTGCTGCTGCCACGCTGCCGCCATAGCAAGGATGGAGCGAGGAGGAGGGTGCTTGTGTTCAGTCATGCTAATTTTGACATTTTCCCGTGCGTCTGCTTGTCATCATCAACTTATAATTTAACCTGGTTGTGGTGATGCTTCTGGAATGTCAACAAGGCTTGTTGGAATTTCATTATAGCCTGGCAGCTGGCCCCTGGTATTTCTGATACAAATGACATGCAGCTGCATTTTGGCCCTGCTGTCTCTATCCCCCATCTAGCAAACAGCAGCATTATGCACTCTTAATCCGGAGAGATAGTCTGCACGCTGAGAGAGGACTTGTGGATTCCACTGGGGGCACTTTCTATGCACTGCTCTGACTGAGCCAATTAACCTTGAGCAATTGGGGAAAAGCATTAGATATTGATGATGGAGACAAGGGGCTGACCCAAGGGGACACTGGAAGGCATGTGTTGAATAATGAAAACCTCTGTGTGTCCCTGTGTCTGGGTAGCTTTTGCTACTCTCCAAGTGCCTCCCCTGGACTCACTGTAGTGGTCCTAGGACAGAGCCGGTGAAGGTGGTGGTGTTCTCATTTTGCAAGTGTGACACTCAAAAGTTGGGCAGGGACATGATTTCAAATTCACAATAATGAAGGAACACACACACACACAAATGTGAGAATAAATTCTGTGTCTATATTTTGCATTTATTGATTCACCTGGTAAATATCTACTGAACATTTGCTATGAGCCAAGCATTGTGGTTGACTGAAGGATAGGGTATCTATATCCCTGATCCCCACAGATTTTTGTCTGTAAGATCTTCCCCTTTGAACCACTCCTTCGGACACCGCTACAAGGTGGCTCTGAGCAGGATTTAATATTAACCAATTGGCTTTCCGTGTTTACTTGTGAAAAAACTTCAGCACCTTGTCTCACAAGGCTAGAGCTGAGGACGTTTGGCTCCAGCCCCAATTAACTACAAGGAGACTGCAGCTGCAGGCCCCACACTGCTACAATAAATACCAACCTAAAGATAAGATAGTTCTCCTGATTGACATAACTTACTACTTGGGAAAATTCTCCCAAGGTCCTGTGAGATTCCTGTGTTTTTTTCAGTATCCTCCTTTGTTTGAAGACCAAATAAATATGGACTGCCCAGAGAAGTCTTTGGCTTATTCAGGGAATATCAAAGCTATAAGAGAGTTGCTCCCTCCTGGAGCTCTGAAATCATTTCCATTGTCTCATTTATTTAAGCCTTTGCCATCCACTCAGTTGGGAGATGGCAGGCCTGATCAGCCTATAATAACTTAGGGTTATTTAGCCCAGTTTTCAATACTCCTCTCCCTAAAGAAAATGACATTTCAACTCTCTACATCCTATGCCTTTTCTCTCCTCTTCTATTGGGCTCATAATACCCCAAGATCAAGGAAGGATCTGCAGCCATGGATGATACCTGAGTCTATCTAGGTTTCTTGTCTGTCCCAGCTCAGCAGCAATCTGTGATGCTGGTCCCTCCCATGGAAAGAGGAAGCTTCACCTGTAAAGACTCCTGTGCCCCGATGAACAGAATGGAAAGGAACTTGGGGCCAGTGCAACTTCTTGGCCCTAGAAACACAGCTTTGGCTACTGCCTTCTTGGCCAGTGGGCTCTTCTGGACCTGTCAGCTCAGTGTATCAGCCTCTTTTGGTCCCCTCAGGCCATCATATTTTGTGCTGTCTATGAGTCATGTTATGCAGAGTCTTGGCACCCACCTCCTGGCATCAGCCTCTGAAGTACTGAACTACATAGGGTAGGTGGCTCAGGAGTGATTTTATGGCTTAGACTACACTGATTCCAAATTCTTCCCAGGTTTGATAGTTGAATGAACTGATGCTGCCTCTGGGTTCGCCAGTTTCTTCCCATATCACATGGGCTTAAGCTGTTAGAAGTCTGTTGCCTGAGTCTCTGCCCCAGCATTCCAAGCTTCGCGGGAAGACATTTTCTGGGAGGGAAGACACTTGGCTGGGTGACTGGACCCAGATGCACAGGATTCATGGAGAACTTTCTGGACTGTAATAGGATCAGAAAGCTATTCTCCTTAGAGCCTGCCTTTCACTGTATTAGTTACTTTGCACTTAAAAATACCCAACACCTGCAACTTAAAGAAGAGAGGTTTATTTTGGTTCATGGTTTTGGAGGGTGTAGCCTATGTTGGCTGGCTCCAAGGGGAGAATGGTGCAGTAGGATGGCCTGGGGGGAGAAAGCTGCTCACCCCATCATGTCCAGGAAGCAAGGAGAGACAGGAAAGCCAGGCACAAGATCGCACCCTTCCAGGTCACACGCCCGGGCTCATCTCTTCTGCAGCGCACTCGGCTATGAAGTCATCGATGAATGAATCCCCTGCTGAACGAATGGAGCACCCCCTTACCCAGTCTCCTTCTGAAAGCCCCACCTCTGAACACACGAGACTTTTGAGGGACATTTTAGACCTAAGCAATAACAATCGTGAAAGTTTCAAAAAAATCAGGACTGTTCTTAAAGCTGTAGGTGCGCAGGAAAGCAACCAAATTTCTGAAGAGGCAAGAGTGATACAGAGGCTAGAGGCAGAGAGGGGCTGGGGAGGACACAGCGGGGTGCATTCAACAGCCAGAGGAGTAGGCAGACATGGGCCAGAAGAGACTTTTGAAAGCACAGAGAGAGAGAGAGAGAGAGAGAGAGAGAGAGAGAGACAGAGACAGAGACAGAGAGAGACAGAGACAGAGACAGAGACAGAGAGAGAAACAGACAGAAAGACAGAGACAGAGAGAGGTAGGAGAGAGACCGAGGCAGCAAGATGGAACTTAGGACTGAACAGAGCAGGGTACCGGTGTGTCTCGTACCAGAGCCAAAGTGGTCCAGCTAGAGCATCCAGACAGCCTGTGTCAGGACCTGCCCGCCTTTTACTGACTGTGGGACCAGGCCGTGCTGCCCCGTCTCTGGCCTTGTTTCCTCGACTTTAAAATGAGGTTGGGGTAGTCTCCTGTGCACAAGTTACTTTTATAAAAAGGGCCCCAGGACCTGTGCCTGCTCAACAGACTAGGTCACAGCAAGCTACAAGGAGGGCGGAGGTTGGGGCACAGAAGGGCAAGTCCTACTTCGTAGTTTTACTTCTCTGACAGTACCTGTGCCACAGTGCTGAGGTCACAGTGTGCTGGGACAGCCAAGGCAGATGGATTGGGCTGGCTCCTTTTCAGATGCCACAAGCCCTGTGTTGGACAGAGAGGGTGAGACAGTGCCAGCAGAGCTGGGGTTTGGATGGAGCTGAGCAGGCAGGATTTAACCCACTGGTGAGTCCTGATGTGGGCGGAGGAAGGCTGGGGTCCCACTCCCTTCCCCACACACAGGGCTTCTAACTTGCTCACAGGCACAATCAAAGCAGAACAAACACCCAGTGAAGTTGTTATAGGAGAAACAACAGTGGGGTGAGTGTGGAAGCAGGGGTGAATGGTAGTCTGATTGTGCCACCTTGGAGAGAGTTTCAAGCTGAGGCATTGTACAGGCTATGTGAAGAATCTCTGGTCATCCCACCCCTAGCCGGTTCCCTGACCTCTCCCAGCAGTTGTTCCCCATGTCCGTAACCATGACCAGGATCCAGGAAAACAATGCACCGGAAATCAAGCATTTAAGACCCTTCTAACACCTGGAGCCCAGACCACCGAGCCAGTCCCCTAGAATGAGCGTCCCTTAGAAACACAAGAGGGTTCTTTCATGTGGATTTATCCAGCTGCTTTCTCTCCTTCATCTCTCTGCATAGTGCTTGGTACAGCCACGGCTCTGTACCCAGCAGAGACTCATGGCCTCCCTGCAGAGGCTGACAGTAAGTAAGGACAGTAGAGACGACAACCTCTTGTTTCCACAAAGCCCAGGGTGGCGCTCTCCAGTCCTGATGTCCCTCCACGCACAGGAGACCAGAAGAACGATCACCCCCAAGGGTGCCACGCTGAGCGTAAGTCAGCACTCCCACTCCCTGCCCGTGGCCTGGTCCATCCCAGCATGGATTCGCGTCAGTCCCCTTGGAGTAAGAAAGGACAGAAAGGCTCTGTGTATCAGGAAAAGTTATAAAATCCATCCTCCTGAAAAACTGCCCTAAGTTTTCCTATAGTCAACACCTTGCATTAGCAGGTCAAGCCACAGTAGTGAGAGAGAAAAGTCACTACCTTAGGAAACAGGACTTATAATAGGCCAACCTTGAGCTATGAGGCCAACCCACATTTTCTTTTCACACTTACAAGCCTCCAGCTTGGCCTAGACACCCTCCATAAGGAGGAACTCAGGGAATTTTGTCTCTCTTGAATGGAATTCTTCACCAAAAGGCCACTGGTACCCCCAGGAAAGGAGTGCTCTTTGCATTCTTTCTGGCTCATCGTTTTCTACCGAACACAGTGAGAGCAAATGCCCAAGCCACTTAGTATTCTCAGTATTCTGAGCTGAGATCCTGCCTGGGTGAATCTTGCAGTTTCTCAGGCAGCAGACACTAGACATGTGAGCAGCAAGCCAAGTCAGATAATACGAAAATAATAATAATAATAGTAATAACAATAATGATAGTAAAAGATAGAGACAGGAAATACAAGGACACTGGGAAGAGTGCTCAAGGTTGGAGACAGGTAGGTGCTGGAGGGGGAGGGGAGACACACCTCCACTGGTGGCTAAAGACATACAGGGCTCCTGTGTGGGCCTGGGTGGGAGGTGAGGAGGGAAGGCACCTAGGCCTGGCCTTTTATTCTCATTCCTGCCTCTTGGCCGAGATCGGTGTCTCTAAATACAGCACTGTCCCGTGTGAGATTAGAACACCAGAAGTGACCCAGGGGTTCAGAGGGAAAAGGGAGAACAGGAAGGAGTAGGAGAATGGGCTGTAACACTGTGGGCTAAGGGTAAGTTGAGAGAGCAGGGGTAAGATGAGGCAGCAGGCTATGATGGGCACTGTGATACACTTCCCGGATACCTCTTTTGGAAAAAAGCATGCGACTCTTCGCTGCTGCAGCGGCTGCCTGCGGGGAGTCCCCAGCTGCCAGTTCCCTGTGGAGTTTGCCTTGGCTGCAGAGAGCTGCCTTGTCCAAGACTGACCCCCTTGCAGGATGGGTGCACAGGCAGTGACCGACTGAGGGGCAGACGCCAAGGACTGAATCCCTTGCCCCAGTCTGGGGCCACTCTGAAGAAGTTCTTCCCACTTTCACCCTTCTACAGACCATCAGCCAGGTGCCCGCTGAGAACTCCTGGCTGCTCTGCCCCTCTCTCTGCCCCTTCTTAGGTCAGCCTAAGAACCCTTCTTAACAAACCCACTGCAGATGGCTCTTTTCCCAGAAGTGCGACCCGGCTTGTACTCAAGTCAAACCCTGCACAGGAAAGTGTACGGTCAAAAGTTACCAGGAGCAGTTAGGGCTGTGATTTCACTTGCTCTCCACAATAACTAGGTAGATAAGGAGACGTTACTATTCCCAGCTTGCAGATAGGGTGACTGGATCCAAGAAAGGCCACATTCTAAAGGTCAAAATAGCAAGTTATTGGTGGAGCAGGACTCAAACCCAGGCCCACTGAGCTCCAGATTGTATGTTCTTCCTTTGCTTGCGCATCTAGGATGGATGGAAATGACAGGAAAGCGAGGGAAGCAGGCGGGAAAGGAATAGAGCAGAATGGAAGGGAAAAGAAAGGAAGGGTCAGCTGACGTTTAGCATGTACCCCATGTCAGGCACGACGCTCAGCATTTTATATGTAGTATCTCATCTAACCCCACAACTTTATGACATACCTATTATTTTTATTCCCATATCATAGATGAGGAATCTGAAGCTTAGGGAGGTGACACAAATTGTCTTAAGGTCACACAGCCGGTACATGGCAGAACCTTGATACAAACCTAGTGCTGTCTGATTTCAGCCTTAGGCATCTTAACCATTGTATCAGGGAAAGTCAGGGCCAACTGGAAGGCTGAGGTGCCCCAAATGCAGGTGTGGACTCAAGTCTGAGGAGTCTGGGAAAGCTTCTCAAAGACCTAACAGCCTGAGTGAACGGGGACCTAGGACAGAATAATAACCTGGCTCTTCTTTTTTTTTTTTTTTTATTTTAGAAACATAAAAGTACAAAAACCTATTGACAAACAGACACCCATTATCATAGAAAATAGTACAATCACAACTAATCTATAGACAAGGTGATATGGTCTCAACAGTAGTTGTTGCTTTATCCATTGATATCTTCGAATTGTAGATGTATGGACCCATATACAGACATGCAAATTTAGTC